>OLKM01000325.1:322506-342506 GCA_900291075.1 Melanogrammus aeglefinus
AAAAACAACGCTTCAACGACAGGCTGCCCTTTGTCCGAGACGCAGTTGAAGTGCACATGCTGCACGGTTATTCAGCACCGGGGAAAGATAAGCCTTTATATGATTTCACTATCCTCATCATCACAGCAGGAGTAAAGAACAACAACCCAACGCGGTGTCGTCATCCCTCTGGCTGCAGAGCGGGGGGCTGTGATTGGACGAGCGCCCTTGCCAATCCCACTCCTCTCCTCCCACGTTAGGTTGGTCTGCGGCGTCAAGATGCTGCTCCGATGATGGGCGTACGGCGGTGCCTCTCGGTGTAGGGAGACATTCCTCCAGCTTCTCATTTTAGTGCACGCATCCCGGATCAGATGCATCGCTGAGGGGTGGTCCTCCTCCTCCCGGCATCCCGACTGTCCCGAAGACATACGGACATCTTCCTCCTCCGCGCCTCCCGGGAGGAGAGATAGAGAGAGCGAGAGAAAGAGAGAGAGTCGGGCGGCCCATTACCGGAGAAACCTATCGGTAGAATAACAACCGGGGCACCACCACCACCACGACGCTGCTAGCAGCCCAGCGTCAGCCACTCTTCCTCCTGGCTCCACATGGCCGTCCTGCACACCGCGTCGCCGTGACGCCCGCGCGGCGGTGGATTGTCGCTTCTCTTTTTGCACTAGCCAAGTACTTTGAAACAACCAGGGGGTGGGGGGGCGGCACCTGCTCGGAGGTAGCGGCACGGCGGGGGGGGCAGGGGAGGGTGGGAGGGCGGGGA
The DNA here is from genome assembly GCA_900291075.1 of Melanogrammus aeglefinus. Classification (NCBI taxonomy): domain Eukaryota; kingdom Metazoa; phylum Chordata; class Actinopteri; order Gadiformes; family Gadidae; genus Melanogrammus; species Melanogrammus aeglefinus. The sequence continues at coordinate 323,258 of OLKM01000325.1, forward strand.
GAGAAGGGGCGCTGCACATGCACACGCACACGGACGACCGTTGGGCTGCACCTCGAGGTTGGACGGGAACGTTTTGAAGCGGGAGATCCTGTGTGAGCGAGCGCCGCGGAGCGAGCCCCTCCACGCGCGGGTCGGCGCTCTCCGGGGGCTTTAAAGGAGCCCAGGTATGACGGCGCGTTGCCCCTCCTCCTCCTCCTCCTCCTCCGCCTCCCTGTCCCCGCGCACTCAAAATATAAGCGTGCATAAGAGCCATTATCGTGGATGAATATTTCTCACATGACGGAATAACCGTCGGACATTCGTGACATGCGCGCCATGCCATGCGCCGATGACAAGCGCGTGCTTTTCCGTCAACAAAAGTGACGCTACTTTTTTGTACTGTTTATTTTTTTTATTTAATATTTTCAATACGCTTTTTGAAGTTGTGGAACAAACAGGGATTTATACGAGGAACTACTACACTGAAGTACGGGGATTTGTGCGAGTTGGGGTTTCGACTCTTAATTAGGTCGTGAGACGGTTTTGGAGACATCTGTGTTTGTTTGGAGCGATGCGCACTTGGCTGTTTCTAATCCCGGAGGTTGATGCTTGAGAGTGGCCGATGAATCAAACACCAGCCTCGGTGTCCCAGTAACGCCTGGGAGCCGGCGGATTTGTACCAGATTAGTGAGTGAGCCGCTGTTTTCCTCCAACTCCTGATTAAAAGCGCGTCTTTTCGCTGCCACGGACGGACGCTCTCCAAAGCGCGCCGCGCGGAATCCAACGCGGAAGGAAAAAGAGAAGTCCTTTCTCCCCCCGCTCACATGTGTTCATCACAGACTCTCCCCACGGAGGCGGACGTCACACGTCGCGGGCGTGTCGGTCGACGTGGAGACATCAGGAGACGCGCTGGAGACGCGCACCTGAACGGGAGACTCCTTCCTCCGCTTGGTGTTCGCCGTGGATGTCATGGGGGCTATCTGCTCGGACGTACTTCTTAAATCAGCAGGAAAACACTCACTCACTCACATATGCACAAACACCCATACCCGCACGCCACACACACACACACACACGCGCGCTTCGGGTCACGTTGGGACCATGTCGCGCCGTAAATGATTAAAGCGCGTTTTTTTTTTTCGTGGATGCGTTTCCGCGGACCTCGATTCCGCCGCACGGCCACCTGACGATGCCTCTGCGAGGATGTTGCGCTTCCCTGTAAAGAAAATTCGGAAGCAATTCAAACTGCTTCTGTTGCTGGTCCTGCTGACCTTCGCCGTGTGGTTCACCTACCTGCACATCAACCAGGGCAAGAGCATCAGGCTGCACTTCAACTATGGCAAAGGTAAGCGGGTTATAATAACTCCTGGTTATTTCTCCTGTTTGAACGAGATGTCAGGACCGCAGAGTCGCTCGCCAGCCACAGTAAGAGACTCATGAGACTCATTTGTTCAGAGTTCACCTGGACTCTGTATAGCCTCCCCCCTTCTCCCTCCATACCCCTCTTATGCACTTATTGTATGGTCTACGTCCTGGCACTTAATGTAGGCCTACGCACTTATTGTATGTTGTGCGTCCTGGCGCTTAATGTACTAGGCACTTATTGTATGTTGTTTTTACTTGCACTAAAAATAGTACTCAGCTAAGATATCATGCTACACAATGGTATCTTTGTTTTATATGGGCAATGGATTAATCTAGGGATTGTAAGTGCACGGCACTTCCTTACTGTACAGACAGCGATATCTTTGTGTAGTGAACTTATTGTGAGACGCTTTGGATAAAAGTGTTTACTAAACACCCTGAATGTAAATGTTGATTGATTGAGAGGTGGCGGAACTTTGAAAACATGTTGTGATTGGTCAGGACGTCCGGCTACCTGTTGGGTCCAGTCCCTGTGACGCTCAATTCCCTCCTGATCGGTCTCTGTTCATGTGATGAGTCATAGAACTGCTGTTTCAGAATAGGCCAATGTATGGTTAAGGTGTTGGGTTGATGATGTACGGATGAAAGGGTGGCAGATGGTAAATTGAATGCATTTACCAAGCGCTTTACAATATTGCCTAACATTCACCCAGTCATGCACTCATTCTCACACAGCGACTGCCAGCTCGTCGGGAGCAGTTAGGGTGAGGTGTCTTGCTCAGGGACATACTTTCAGCTAGGAGGAGACGGGGATCACCTGGTAACCAGCTGGTAACCGGTTACCAGCCAACCAGCTCTACCTCCTGAGCCACATGCTGCCTAAAAGCAGATGTTTGTTTGATGGTTGTATTTGTGAATGATGGTGGTTTAATTTCAAAGGTTGAATTGTTTGGACTTGGTATTGGGAAGTTTGAAACACATTGGAAAGAGTTTACAGATGTGGATAGACGCCGACAATAGATGGTGGATAACAAGATGCTGTTGTTGTTATTGTTGGTGTTACTGGTGTTGCTGTCATTAAGCCAAGGATAAGGATTATTTTTTCCTGTGCCAAAACCAACAAACCGCATCCCTTTTTCACCAAGTTGATATTGACAAATTAAAAACTGAAATGGATAATTGAAACAAACAGATCCTTAATGAGACTTATGAATCACATTTAAAGGTGAATTCAATAGTTGACTGTCAAATTGTGACAATAAGAAGTAAATTTGTACAGCTGTCCGCCGTGGCAAGCAGCCAGACGGGAGTAACCGACCAGAGCGAAGGCGTTTAGGAACGTCCTCTCTTCCGCTTCCCTGCTCCGTTCTCCAAACACGCGTGCGCCTTGTTTTGGTACCTCCATTGTTCCAGTCCCAAGATGCTTCCGGCACTCAGGGGAAGGAACACCACTCGAAGGGCTCACCTCGGCTGCCTATCATTGCCTCAGAAGGATAATAAACCCACTACATCCTAATACGTGGCGATTACATGATCATTTGCTGTCAGACTCGCCGGACACAGGAAATAGTCGGAGAAATGCAAGTTGTATGTCGACGTGATTCAATGACATCAAAAATTGTTGCTCAAAAATGAACACCCAAGTAGACAAACATTGAGCCATCTGAAGTTGACAGCAGTGCAGAAATTCTCTCTCTCTGTCTCTCTGACAGTATCTGCCATGGTAAACCGTTCCCTCTTTAACTTGTATCCTTTCCCGCCTCCCCCATTCTCCTTGAGAAATCACACTGCCCTGGTACCTCCCCCTGTCTCTCCCCTCCCGGGCCGTCAGAGTAGAGTACACCCCCGTCTGAGAGACCCTAATGCCTTTCTCTCAACCCCCCCCCCCCCCCCCCCCCAGCGACTGTAGCTGGGTATCCATCCTCTCTCGCCAGATAGGAGTAACGCCACTCTGACTCCGATCACATCAGACGTGTTATCTCGCCTGGCATTTCCCGGGGATGAAAGAGCACCGGTCAGCTCATGGATTCACCCTTTGAGCCATCTTATATTACACTCCGCTGGCCTTCAGGGGCCACTGATCACAGTAGCATGCGTCGCGTGCAAAGGACTTGTCACTGTGTGCTGTTGGTTTTATTCCGAAGCTGCCCGGGTGATCACTGCTACTTTTCTCTTCTCCCTCACTTTTCTTGTGTCTTGCCGGTAATTGCGTCTGTCTGTCGCCTGGTATCGTTCTCGCCAGTCGAACAATGAAAGAAATTATTAGGCTGCGGTGGGTGTCTTCGCTGAACCATTTCCTCTCAACCCGGCCCCTCTCACCCTCCTCTTCCTTCGGATATCGTAACAACTACCTCTTGCATAACCTCTCTGTTGCTCGGTTGGGCCAACTCTGTTGTGTCTGCCTGTTAAGGCCCCTAATGCAGTAGGGGCCCTCGGAGAAGCTCCCCTGTGTTCCTTCTCGAGGGTCCTTCTAGGGATGGACGGAATTTTCGGCCACCGAAAATTTTGGCTTTGTTTGTGCGAAAGAACGGGCTGCGTTCAATGAAATCAAAACTAAAACGGATAAAGCCTTCTTTTTATGTCCATTATTGAGCCACCGAAAATTTTCGAAATACTTTTATCACCGAAACAACTCGGCCGAAACAGAAATTTGTGATGACGCAAACAAAAAGCGCGGCCAGCACACGCTTGTCTGGATAAGCGCCAATATGTCTGCGGTGTGGACGTTTTTCAATGATTCTGAGAAAGACCTACTATATAGCGATTTGCAAACCTTGCAATGCCTTGATTTTAATGAAGTTAGTAGGCTACACAGTCATAGCCATAAATGAAATGGTACTAGGGTTGCCGCGGTATAGCCATAAATGAAATTGTACTAGGGTTGCCGCGGTGTGGACATTTTCACACCAAGGAATACACTCGTGTCACCACCGTGTTAGCGAGTATAAATGAGAACTTTGAAACTAGGTCAACCGCCATCTTCTCCGTCAACTCTCCTCTCACACTCGGTGACAGCGTCTGGGAGCGGGCCAATTCTCGGTGACAGCGTCTTATAACGTTCTATATATAATAGTATAATATAATTTTATATATGATATCATGGCCAAAAGCTCTGTGCGCCTCCGGATGGCCGTAGTGCGAGGAGCTCACGTAGGGAGGGATTGGGCTTCGCAGGGTTTGTTTACCGGCGTTGCTATGGTTACCGGTTTTGTGCGTTCCACACAAGATCGGAATTTTTTTTATTACTGGAAAAAAAAGAATACTAAATAACTCGGTGTAGGCCTCAACACTGGTAATATCGCATACCACGGCAACCCTAAATGGTACTAATAATTGGCATAATAATTTGTTTCGGTTTTCGGCCTTGGTTTAATCATTTTCGGTTTTCGGTTTTGGCCAAGAATTTCCATTTCGGTGCATCCCTAGTTCCTTCCCTGTGGAATTCAGGAGGTTTTCCTCGTGTTTAAGGCCCTGTCCACACGAACCCGGGTATTTTTGAAACCGAACTTTTATGAACCGCGGTTAAAAAAAAATTTGCGTCCACACCACCGGTTTCATAAAAAATAACTCCGTCCACACGAGACCGCAAATCCGCCTCAAACGTGCATTCCAAAGCAGTAGGTGGCGATAGCACTCCAAACAGGAAGGCCATTTAGCCAATCACAAGGCTGGAAAAATTCATACCGGAAAAACAACAATGGCGAACCGAGGCCGGACAGATTCCTTCGTGTGGACGGACAGTTACTCATGAATTTAAAATAGCAGACATTCAAAAAATTGGATTGGGAGTCGTGTAGGTCACATGTATAGTCCATGATCTATGTATCAAGTGATACGTGGGTCTATGGATATATATTTATCAGTGTTACCGGTCGCACATTATCAAACAATGTCGACAGGAACCAAAACTGCGGCTTACCCGTCCACACGTGACTGCTGAAACCGGAGTTATTCGAAAAGTTCCCCTGTGACTCCGGTTACAAAAAATCCGGTTTCAGCAGCTGACAACAACTGCAGTTACGTGTGGACGAATGCGAAACCGTGTAGAGAATACACACGGTCAAAAAACGTTCGTGTGGACGTGGCCTAGCTGAGGTTGAGGAGGGGGGGGAGTCGTTAATGTGGGGGTCCTCGGGGAATCACTCCCCTTGGATCTAGGGATGTAATGGATTTAATGGATCTATGAAGGTCCTTAGCCTTTCCTTCTTTTTATATTTTTTCTGAACAATCAGGTGATCAAATAATATATCTTTGTAATGAATATCCTTTGTCTCCATGAACATTTAATAAACCCTGATTGATAATCTGCCGTTTTATCGTATCTTCAGATTAGATATTGCTTTCTATATTCTCATTTCCATTATTAGTATTTTTTTTGGTTAAATTGATCATTTTTAAGGATTAATGATGGCTTCAACTTTTTCTGTCAATGATTAAAAATGGTAAAATTCAACATAATTTATACCTGTATTCAATGCCGCCATTTTGTCATTGTCCTTGTTTTATCTTAAGTTCATATCTTATCATATCATATCATATCTTAAAGAACAACCACAGATGCTGGGTGAAGTCTGTCGAGGTGTTTAGTTTCAGAAATGTACACTTTTCCCATCTTTCCCTTAGTGTGATGCCGAGAAAGTTAGGTTATTTTTAGACGTTGCCTTTTCTGAATTAATTATCCCATTCTGTAGAGCTAGTCCTCTCCTGGTTTCTGTGTCATTATACGATAGTGTCTTATGAACCTTGCATAGTTCCATGGTATATATTTATGTGTCCATGTCCCTGTGGTTCTCCAGTCTGTTAATGCATTTGAGTTGATGATTAGTTAATGTGTGTTTTATTATGGTGATTTCATGTTGACCAGTAAAACTGGAGGTTTCACAAAAACAATGGCATCACATTTATACATTGCAACTGTTGCTACCCACATGGAGCATGCGCCAAAAACCTACAAACAAAGGGCAGACAACCGGTTGTGTTTATATTAGCTCGTACTGGTAATTTAAAGCATTACCTCATACAACATCGTGCTGTGTTGAAGTTATTTGCCTCTCAAGAAGAAGCCCTTTAATGGTCCTCACATACAGCCTTATCGCCCCGTACTGGCCTGGCATGCTCATGTGTGTATTGTAATAGTTCTTGCCCAGCATGGTGGATGGAGATAATTCCTAAAACAAGTTTGGTGTGGACAGGAATGTTTTCGAGTTCTTTTTCTTCCAGAAATCCCCATAAACGTTTATCTCAGACCACATGAAAAAACAACTCCTTTGGATCCGGGCCAAAATGGTCCACTGCCGTTTTTTTATTTTATCTGGCTGCATCTCTGCCAGCTAATCTGCAGGGACCACACATTAAACACACACTTCACGAATACGCACACACCAGTGAACCTATCAAGATCAATTTTACACATCGATAGGCCAGCACCCAAGAGAACAAGATCCAGCGAGGGAGGTCATAGAAACATATAACTTACTGCGGACGTCAAAGAAACACGGATAACTTGTAGCTGTGACCAGGGGTTATTACATCCAGGTAGGGCTGTATTAATCCCAGACTGGACATTTGGGTGTCACAGTGAGAGTGCAGGGCAGTCGTATTTGTAGTTGAAGAAATTAAAGGATTAACAGCAAATATCTCTTAACAATAAATTAAGGACAGATGACTTTTATTGATCCAGATAGAAAATTGGGGAGCAGTAGAAATTTAGAAAATGCAAATTAGCGACAGTTATTGTAATAATATAGTGTTGACTCTCAATCCAATATTAAACGTGTATATATTGTGCACCGAAGACGTCTTAGGACCTGAGCGGTGTGAGTCTGTTTCATCGAACTCTGAATGAGAGAGGGTTGGCAGGCGGCTCTGTGGTGCATATGAGATGAGGGGTCGTCCACTCACACAACAGCTCCCTGTGTCCTGAGCTCCAACCGGCCAGCGAGAGAGGAGGAGGGGAGAGAGGGGGCTAGGAGGGACACACAGGCTGCTATTGATTCCACATGGTTATTACACACATGTAGAACAAACAGACAGACAGGCATGTAAACACAAATAGACAGACAGAGACACGCGTACAGATCACAGACAGACAGAGGTATCATACAGAAACATACATACCGGTACACACTTGTTTGAAAAAGCCATACACAGACACTCGCATACAGAAACACACGTTCGGACAGGTAATACAGACATTTTTGCACATGCTGTCTCATGTTCAGATCCAGATGTTTGATGTTTTGTCACAGTGACTGAACACTGAACGCAGCAGAAGAAAACAGTCAGTCACACAGTACATGAAGTGAGCGTGATGGGGGAAGGCTCTGGTTAAGTTCTGATGAATTAATGTGGAGCATGTGGCTGCACACTCATTCACAGACCCATGAACCCCCCCAGGAACCCTGTGGTACAGTACACACTTGGCGGGAGCTTTCGGAAGCCTCGGCCAATTGGCTGTCTGGTTGCCAAGGGAGATAACGGAAGGACGGGCAAGAGCCGTCTTGTCCTGTATGGGCAATTGGCTTATTTTTTTTATTATTAATAAATACAAATTACAAAAACGGTGACTCAAGTAAATTAGATGTTTGTGTACTGTTGACACAGAGCCACCGCCGTCTTGAGACATGGATTTTGACCGAGTAAGAGAGAATACACTATTACAAATGTTGTTTGTGCGAGAGCAGCGTATACGCAGGTTGTTCTTTTGTCTCGGTAGCAAAATTCTCTGTCTAGCTCTCATGATAAGCAGCCTAGAGACTGCATCTTTCCTTCATATCCGTGTCGTAAGGTTAGACACGGTACAGCATGGGGCCTGTCTGCTGGCCTGTGGCAACACATGCAGTAGGACATTGGTGTAGCCTGGTGAAGCATGGAAGCACCGCGCACAAGCAACTCAAGCACACCATGTCACTCATGACTGGATACTGGTCATACCTGTCGGGAATATTGTGGCAAACTTACTCTTCTTTTGTAGTCCTGAGATCATTCATTCTCTGATGACGTGAAATTGAGGAAATTCAAAAGAATCTTTATAGAAGAAAGGAGAACCGAATTGTACCTTATCGTCTACGGCAGATGCTCCTTAAGACGAGATGAACCGGACCCTCTCTACAGCGGCTCCAACATACGGAGCGAGGAATTAGCCTTGTTAACGGCCGGCGAGGTGTAGTCTTTATTTAGACCGGCTCGTCTTAATCCCTTCTCCGTGTAGTGGCCTTGGCAAGTGCCCAGTCCGTGTTGCAGCATTTGGCATTTGCTCACTTATTCACAGAAACAGAAAACGACAATATAAATGAATCCTCCCATCCGAGTCCTGAATCAGTGAGCTATGAAAGCAGTCTTCCATCGAGAGCCAATGAGTCAAAGCCCCTGGCCCATGCGGCCGGTGCCCTTTGGCCCAGCCCGTCCTCTGATGACTAATGTTTGTTTACAAGTAGAGATTAGAGTCAGACCAAACATGATAGGCGCCGTCCGGGCACAAATCTCCACGCACGTAATCTGGAAGCGGCCCTCGATACAAAAAGCTGATTCTCTTCTGCTATTTTAAGAGCGCCACCGTTTCGTCACAGGTAAACAATGGAGTGAACTACTGCGGGCCAGCGGCCATGCATTGTCCCGAGTACAGAGCTGTGGTCCAGAGCTCTGCCATGAATCTGCTTCCCTCCTCTTCTCCGAAATGTGTGTGTGTGTGTGTGTGTGTGTGTGTGTGTGTGTGTGTGTGTGTGTGTGTGTGTGTGTGTGTGTGTGTGTGTGTGTGTGTGTGTGTGTGTGTGTGTGTGTGTGTGTGTGTGTGTGTGTGTGTGTGTGTAGTCCTAGCCAGGCGAGCATGGTGGGATGTGCCGTGCGCTGCATCCCACTCTCTGGATCCTCTCTGCTGTACCGCCAGCCTTGGGCGGCTGGGTGGCTTTTTCAAAATGTGCTCCACGCTCTCGCATTGTGTTCTTTATACATGCTCCACGGTCACACTAGCATGCTTGTTATTATGATTTAAATTGAACACCCCGTGCTTTCCCTTTCCCTTTCTTTCTCCTTGATTCTCTTCCCTCCTCATCTCTCCCACCTCCTCCTTCCACCTCCTTTCTCTCCCACCTCCTCCTTCCACCTCCTTCCTCTCCCGCCTCCTCCTTCCACCTCCTCCTTCCTCCTCCTTCCACCTCCTTTCTCTCCCACCTCCTCCTTCCAACTCCTTTGTCTCCCACCTCCTCCTTCCTCCTCCTCCTTCCTCCTCCCGCCTCCTCCTTCCACCTCCTCCTCCTCCCTCCTCCTTCCACCTCCTTCCTCTCCCGCCTCCTCCTTCCACCTCCTCCTCCCTCCTCCTTCCACCTCCTTTCTCTCCCACCTCCTCCCTCTCCCACCTCCTCCTTCCACCTCCTTCCTCTCCCGCCTCCTCTCCTCCTCCTCCTCTCGTTAGGCGGTTTGGCTCTGTCTCCTCTGTGGTGCCGGTGTGAGTACCAGATTGACTCGGCGGCCAGATCGACTCAGGGGTCCTAGATGCACAATAATGACGCACTTCCTGTAAACGCTGTCTTTTAAATGCGCATGTGCGTTTCATTCATTCCCATGTTATTCCCAAGTATTAGCGATCTCCTTTTGTTTTCTAATCTATGAATAATAATCTAATGTACAAATTATTGTTGCATATACTTGGGTTATATACTGTATGAAAGAAGAATCTGTTAACTCCATTCACTGAACAGGGTGATCCACTTTATTTCCAGCGCTCCCAAAACAGAGTCAAAACACTGTCCATTCACACGCAGACACTTCCGTTCTGCTCCTTCAGAATAAGAGTCCCTAACAGGAGCTGGGTTACATATGCATTCATCAGTGCTTTTAGACGTGTTTCCAATGGCTTTGTTTGTGTGCGAAAGAATGGGCTGTGTTCAATGAAATCAAAACCAAAACGGATTGAGCCTTCTTTGTATGTTCATTATTGAGCTACCGAATAAGCGCCGGATAAGCGCAAATATGTCTGCGGTGTGGATGTTTTTCAATGATTCTGAGAAAGACCCACGTATAGCGATTTGCAAACATTGCAATGCCTTGATTTTAATGAAGTTAGCACACAGTCATAGCCATAAATGCAATGGTACTAGGGTTGCCGCGGTGTGGACATTTTCACACAGAGTAATACCCTCGTGTCAACACCGGTATTACAGAGTATAAACGGTATAAACTTTGAAACTAGGTCCACCGTCAACTCTCCTCTCTCACTCGGTGACAGCGTCTTATAACGTTCTATATATAATAGTATAATATAATTGTCAAGGGCGTCAGTTTGTTTTTAGAAGTGGTGGGGACAATAACCATAAGCTTGAGTGTGGTTTGAAAAGTGGTGGGTACCCTTATGTAAGCTATTCATCCATTCAACGCTGCATTACAATATGCTCTGCAGTGTATTGTCAAGTGTTGAAAAACCAGTTTGTGTTTTGGCTTGTTTTGCAAAACGACGTTGGAAACACAAGGGTATTGGCCATTACGAATATGCTCTGCAGTGTATTGTCAAGTGTTGAAAAACCCAGTTTGTGTTTTGGGCTTGTTTGCAAAAACGACGTTGGAAACACAAAGGGTATTGGCTCGGGATATGTAATACTAAATACACACAGGACAAAGAAAAGTGTTGGGAATTTAACACTTATCTTGACATCAACAAAGTTTACCAGACAATCAATGGCAGACTGTAAAGGGGGTAGGCTACGAAATGAAACGAGGTACTACTGAGCATCAGCCTCTTTGAAAAGAGCAAGGGTTGCTGGGTAGCATAATGTTATGCTGCATTAAAAAATGAAAAAAAACAAGCACCCAGAGGAGAAGTTGCATCTGCCAAATCCTGACCACCAAGTAACACCTCGCCGAAGGACCGCAATTCACACTTCACTCCTTACAATCATGAGCAAATTGCCCGCAAATAAAATCCCCTAGAGTTTAGGATAATCACACAGCAGGTTATACGAGAACATATTTATGTCAGGATAGGCCCTACCACTGGCTCCAAGTCCAACGTCAAATATCTCAATCAGACAAAACAACTATAACCACATTGGCATAGCAATCGAACCGTGTGTAGCTGCTACTAGCTGCAATCTATATATGAATGCATACTAGCTGGAGCACCAACCACAATCAGATGATCAGATGATCACAAATCGCTTAGGACCGTGGGTAACCTAGCCAGGTCCAATGACCTCTCATCAAGAGCAAAAACAAAACCAGCAGCAACGTTAGCGTAAACCAATTTCTTACCATATGTGGCCCTCCACATGCAGGCTAGATGATGTATCCATATTCCACGTTATCCAGTGTCACAAACATGCTTTTTACAGGAAGAAAAAGGACCGCCTTTTTTCTGAATAAAAATGTCAATTTTGGCTGGCTGTCTTGAAACTTCTTTATTATAACGCTGTGTGTACAGACAGCCCACGTAGCCCACGCTATTTATCGCTCGCGTTGTCTCTATCTGGACGACATTTCGCGGTGGTGTCCCGCCCCTAAACACTTCTTATTGGTTGATAAGTACACGCTGCTTCCTGTTGAATGTGTTTACATCCCTCGATGATTTGATTGGTTTAGATTCTTAACCAATAAAATACACTCGCGACAAAATCGTCACGCTGCATATCAGGACACCCTCGCGCGAGTTTTCGTCGCCGTTTCGCTCGCTCGCCTGTATGTCAGAACGAGGGTGCAAGGCTGCCTTCCAACTGCCAAGTGGTAGTAGGCCTGCTGCTGGAATGATTAACCACAGGTGCTCGCGCGGCGCGGCGCAGCACTGAATGAGAGATACTGATGATCAGAATCCCGCCCCCTCATTTGCTCCACTCACAGCCCGCTGTTGTGCATGCTGTGAGGATGTCTTCGTGCGCGCCTATCGCATGATTTAGACTCGACGATTTCGGTTGAGTATGTGTTGTTTTTTTTTTTCGGTCGCATTTTTAAAAGTGGGGGGGACAAAATTCGTATTTTAAATAGTGGAGGGGACATGTCCCCCCCGTCCCCCCCGTCCCCCCCGTAATCGACGCCTATGATAATTGTATATAAAATATCATGGCCAAAAGCTCTGTACGCCTCCGGATGGCTGAAGCGCGAAGAGACTCGTAAGGATTGGGCTTCGAGGGGTTTGTTTACCGGCGTTGCTATGGTTACCTGCCTTTTTTTAAAAAAAAAATTTACTACTGGAAAAAAAAAATACAAAATAACTCAGTGTTGGCCTTAACACCGATAATACCGCATACCGCGCAACCCTATATGGTACTAATAATTGGCATAATAATTTCTTTCGGTGTTTCGGTTTTCGGCCTTGGTTTCCTCATTTTCGGTTTTCGGTTTTGGCCAAGAATTTTAATTTCGGTGCATCCCTATAAACAACCCTTTCGGGTTTCCTTCGTTGGCTTGTGTCGATACTAGGGATGGGCATGATTAATCGACGATCGACTAATTGATCGTTAAGAATTTCGTCGATTACGTAAATTTTTCATTGACTAAACTAAGGCCGTGTGCAATTAAACATTTTACCACACGGGGGCAATTTTTAAATTTGCGGGCTCCTCGCCGCAATAAACATCCCGCTTTGTGCGGTGAACTCTTTACGCCTAGCAGCTATAAAAACTATAATACTATAAAAACTACAAAATGACTATTAATGCAGCAGGCTATGTGGAAAAAATGCGCCGACTTTGGCTCAGCCTGGCTCCGCCCTAATCCGCTACGTAGCTAAGATGACGTTGAGTACGGAAAGTGTACATCGCCACACACTTCGCGATAGTTTCCTTTCAGTACACTTATTTTCGCCCGATCTGAATCAACTCAATACCACTCAAGGCGAGGTTGGCATCGAAGCAGAAATAAAGAACTTTCAGAGGCCCTGGATTGCACCCCTACAGCTGGTGGAAAGTTGTTCCCCCGCTTTGCCAAGTTAGCACGGAGGTATTCGTGCATCACGGCAATGTGGGTCCCCTCAGAGTGTGTGCTTTCGGCGGCTGGACTGACGGTCACCAGGCTGCGGTCGTGTCTGACCCCGCCGGACCAATGTCAACATGCTCATCTTTCCTGAACTAAAAATCCGTAGACTGGTGCTGAAGTTGTGTGGAGTTACTGGTTCTATTTTCAGAAGCTTTGTAACTAAGCCTAATTTCATTGTTTCTCGGCCTTCTTTCTCTGCCTTTTTTTAAAATATTTTGCGTTACATTTGGCAAAACCTGTCCGAATTAATTATAATACATTTTTGGTTAAGTTATAATATGATTTTTTTATATAATATTGTTATTATTTTGGGAAGAAACTAGGGTTGTGTTTATTTTTAGTCATGTTTATGAGCGCCGGCTTCGAGCTGCAGGCTCCGTTTCTTAGTTTAGGTTTAACCGAGTTGTTCATCTAATAATAAAGATCCCATTGAGGAAAACACACTGTTTTTGTAATTTCATTTCATTTTGAATGTAAATACTTAATCCTATAAGCATATAAATGGATCCTCGACTGGTACTGAACTGTTGCAAAGCAACGCAAAAAACCCCAAATATATTAACGATTAATCGACTAATTGATCGTTAATTCCCCCGACGATCGACTAAGACAACTTAATCGAATGCCCATCCCTAGTCGATACGTCATCTGTAAGCGCAGGACCCTGAGGCGATCTGGCAGCCGATTCAATCCGGTACCCACACCGGCGCTCTGGTGAATGCCAAGGCCGCTGGCAGGGCCTTAAAAAGCCCTCAGAAATACCTTCCCTCCTCTCGCTCCCTCGGGGGGGGGGGGGGGGGCAGACCCAGAGCGACCAGACCCTGGTTGCATTGTGCGGCCAAATACCCGACATGGCTGGAGGTCTTAGAGGAGGAGGGGAGTGTTATGAGAGGAGGTGGGGGTGGTTGTGGTGGTGGAGAGACTGAGGGGGAGTTGTTTAGCGCCCTGCAGCGGGGGTTAATGTGATGTGGGTTGGCTCACCTAACGAGACCCCTTCCAGGTAGGGAGGCTCGGAGCCTGGCCAGGTAGTTAGCTGCAGGGGTTTGGTGGATGTTTGTTTGGGAACGAGCAAAAAGGAAAATTCTCAAATATAACAACAAAGGGGGAGTTAGGGAGAGAGCTCTGAATTGCTTTGTCTGCGTTTTTTCCTTGTACGTGTGTGCGCGTGAGTGTGTGTCTGTGCGTGGGTTTGATGGGTTTAATTGTGTCGTGTGTTTGTTTGTGTCCTTGCATCATTGATTTGTATGTGCTTGTGCATGTCTGTGCGTGAGTGTGCGTGTGTCTGAGTATTTGTGTGCGTGTGTCTGTGCGTGCGTGTGTCTGAATGTGTGTGTGTGTGTGTGTGTGTGTGTGTGTGTGTGTGTGTGTGTGTGTGTGTGTGTGTGTGTGTGTGTGTGTGTGTGTGTGTGTGTGTGTGTGTTGTGTGTGTGTTTAGGCATGTGTCTGTATCTGTGTGGTTGTATGTGTGTGTGTGTGTTTGTGTGTGTGTATGTGTAGGAGTTTCTAACCTGTGTGTGTCTAAATGTATGTTGGTCTGAGTATATGTGTGTGTGCCTGTTTGTGTGTGTGTGCATTCCTAGCCACTACCAGACTAGCCTCCTATCCCCCATTAGCGCGTTGTTCAGTGTGTTAACAGAGCTGAGCCCAGCGCTGCAGGGCTCAGCTCTGCGAATGCACTGAATGATGCTCTGTCCCCCCCTTGTCCCAGGAACATGGATGGGGGGGGGGAGAAGAAGGACCCCCTTCTCTCCCAACAGGTGGTCAGGGACCAGGATGTGCCAAAAGAGGATGTTGTCGTGACTACCAATCACCAGCCAATCCTGAGTGTACGCGTGCTGCTTTATGGAGGAGCCCATCCGGCTGATCTGAGCTCTGTTTGGGGCTTTGGCGACGAGGCGAATTGCTTTCACAGCATGGGGGGAGAGAGAGAGGGGAGGGAGACGCTCGTATTAGTTAAACATCGTCACAAAGACATAATTGCTGCCAATTTGCCAAACGATCAAAACCCCATTCCCCCCCACTCCTCGAGGGAGTCGATGCTACGATGATAGGATTGAGTCAGGGAGAATGGATCGGAGAGTGGTGTGTTTATCTGAAAGGACCTGAGCACCTGAGCGGTGTTATTATCGTGTCCAACATTGCTCTATGGATTTACCAGGCTTAAGTTATGACAAAATGCAGCAATCTTTCCAGACCCCTTGCCTTTGCCTTCGCCATAACCCTCATTGACAGTGTGGTGCCTGAATGCAGCATTATGTCAATCGTCTGCCTCTCAAGTCAACACACTCCAACATGACTTGGCTACAGCTCAGATTTACAGTGTAGTTGATGGCAGGTTTAACAGAGGAGATAACCAGGAGGAAGGACAGGGCTTCTAGGAAATAAGGAACAGGAATTAACAGAGGAGATAGCGATTAGAAAGAAAAAGCTATGCAAACAGTTCCCTCTTGGGATCCATCATTTAATACTGGTAGTAATAACGCGGTCTTAAGTGATAGCAGACATTGGTACTTTACTTCTAACTGTGTTGTTAAGGATTATCGAAGTGCACATTAAGCATCAGGAAATCCTCCTCCATGAAATCCATTGCAATTCCTCACATATCGATTTGCTCCAGTGCCTCCGAGCCTGTTCAATGTGCCGGGTCAGTTCTCTTCCCTTTGCTGCGTGGCCAAGCTGGTCAGCAACAACGTCCAACTCGCATGTTTTTGACATGATAAAAGCTAGGTGTGTAGTGGGTCCATCCCTCTGTGATGTGTTGTGGTGGTTAGACGTTGTTGGATCCGGTTGTCCCTCACGTCCCTCACTTTTAGTATTGCGTGTTCATTATTTCTGTGGGAAAGCAGAGAGATCTACTGAGCTGAACCACCGTTTGGCACATTCAAGAAAGCTCCTTCGTCATACTCAGCCCTTACCATATGCCTCGAAGCAGCAGGCGGTAGACACTGTGGGGGATCTGGGACTGGTAGATCTAGCCCCCCCCTTTCCCACCCCGACCACCATCCCTAAGAGAAGGCTCCTCTTACGGTGACGGGCCGATGTGCTGCGTGGCACTGCATCAGCGACCGTGTTTCCTTACCGAAAGCGATCCCTGCGAGATGGTAATCTATAATCAAAGAGCGTGCTGTGCATTTACGGCGCTGAATAGGGCTTC
The DNA here is from genome assembly GCA_900291075.1 of Melanogrammus aeglefinus. Lineage (NCBI taxonomy): Eukaryota > Metazoa > Chordata > Actinopteri > Gadiformes > Gadidae > Melanogrammus > Melanogrammus aeglefinus. The sequence continues at coordinate 339,714 of OLKM01000325.1, forward strand.
TGTGGGGACGGGGGAGGAAAGAGGAAAGGTGTGGTCTCCCTTTCAGAGACCACACTGCCTCCTCGTCCTCCGAGCTGGACCTGGTGGGACAGGAGCGACAGCAAAGAGCTACACTCGTCGTACTAATGGCTGTAAATGCCTCGGTTATGGATTTGTGTTGTACAAATGTCAGCCAACAGTTTCTCAGACTCCCTTGCTTGTGTTTGTTTGTGTGTGAGTCGTGGACATTTGATTTGTGTGTTTTCGTGTGTGTAGGGCATGGATGTCTGTATTGGGTGACTTTGTGTTGGTTTCTTTATGTTTGTGTTAGTGTGCAGTGTGGAAGTGTGTCTTCTGTGTCTTGTTTCTTTGCGTTGGTTTCTCTGTGTTTGTGTGAGTGTGTGGCATGGACGTCTATTCTTACCTGAAATGCAGAGGTGGGAAGTAACAAAGTACAAATGTTACAAGTACTTTGTAACTGTGCTAAAGTAGTTTTCAGGTATCTGTTCTTAACTTGAATATTTATTTTGCTGAAAACCTTTTACTTATACTCCCTACATATAAACACAAATATCTGCACTCTCCACTCCTTACATTTTCAAAACAGGCTTGTAATTTTAGTTTAATGCATTTCAGGGGAATTATCGATTATCTTTTTAATTTGCCTCATTGATATCCTTCCCAACATAAAGACAGATTCCTCCCTAAATGGATGGGAGAATAACACTCAGAAAAGACGATCTCTTGATCACCCATCGGTGCTTATCACGCACGACAGACGTAACAAGACGAAAAACAACGTTAAAGACAGACCTGAGGGAGATTTGCCACGTAGAAGTGGTGCCTTTGTGAGAACTTGTGGCGTAGTGAGTGAGAAAGGATGAAAGTGGGGCAGCAAACATTGAAGTTGTCGACTTTAAGAACCATTTTTCGTATGCGTTACGACTGCCACAGATTTATATATTCCTGCAGAGATGAGGAAATTTCTAACAAAGGAGTTTAAGGCTTAATTAGACCTGCAGTGTGTTCTGGTTTTGATCACAATGTTTCGAGGTCTACAGCTGACATTGAAAGGTGATTTGCCCATTGGAGCAAAAGTTTATTATTTTCAGTATTCTTTATTTTGTTTGGTGTTGGGTTAGTGGTTTAACTTAATGCTCTTTGAATTATATTAGTATGACGTGAGGTTTAGTAAGCTTTTTAATACTTTTTAGTACATTTCAGAGCCTGTACTTTTCCACTTTTACATGGGTAAAGAAGTCGATTCAGTAATTATTGTAGTCATTTTCTTACACGGGCATCTGCACTTCTACATGAGTAAATAATGTGTGTACTTTTGCCACCACTCTGGAAATGTCACGCAAACATATCCATCTCCCCGTCGAAGACCAAACCCAGTCTACTCTACGGCGTTCTGCCTCTGTCATCGCTGCCCTTCTCTCACGCCCTAATGAATAAACGTGGGACTCTGGAGGTGGCTCTGAATGCGTCTCCATTGTTCAGCGTCGGTCGAGGTTAAAGCCAGCGAAGAGAGAATGTTTTGATGGATATCCCACGCGACGCCATTTGAAGTCCTCTCCAACTGACGTATATGTATATTTAAATACGGCTGGCATTTAGAGGCCATAACAAACAAGCTGATTCGAAAAGGGCTTGTTTTCAGTGTGAGGGCTGGAAAACAGAGGTTCCAATTGTGAGTGCTGCTGGTGAGAACTCCCACGGTTCCCTACAGCCTCTCTCCAGCACTACACTTCTGTTTCTGTCCAGGCCTTCTTGCGTTACGGCTTGGCAACTGTCTTTTTTGGTAAAACTTGTATATTTCTACTTCGTACTTATTTGTACCCGTCTGGTCGCATCTCACTGTATCTTTTTTGTTGAGTGAGAGATGCTTTAAACACACACACACACACACACACACACACACACACACACACACACACACACACACACACACACACACACACACACACACACACACACACACACACACACACACACACACACACACACACACACACACACACACACACACACACTTCAAACAGGACTGCATCCTGTTTGTTTCCCTACCTGCTCACAAGGCTTTCCACAGCAAAGAACGTTCAAATGCCATAAGATTTGATCAGTATCAGGTCGGGTTAATAAACAGATCTTGAAAGAGGTTGGGTGTAATATCATGGCTGACTTGGGCAGTGAATATGGATGTGAATGGTTGAATTAAACGTGTGAACGGCAAGGCGCTATTAGGGGGAGTAGAAAGAGAACATGTCCCTGGGTTGACTACCAAGTGATCTGCGACTGGCTGTCAGCTGACAAGCCCTTCGCACTTTAATTGAATCCAACTTTATTGATACAGCACATCTCAGACCATCTCAGACCAGATCAGACCAGATCATCTCAAAGTGCTTTAGACAAGTCAACCGGTGAAATCGATAACTACGCATTGAAAATGTTGTGTAAAAAAATCTAACTGAAAGAAAAGAGTGAGAAATATCCGCAAGGGCACGTTTAGCTGAAACAAAATAATAACAACAAAAAAATAATGGTAAAGCTAATGATCTACCTATTTGAATGTGTGTATTAAGTGCCCTCATTGTCATTGCTCCTCTCAATTCTCGTACAATTCTCTGCCATTGCATTTTCTCTTTCCAAATGCCGGCTGATGACGAAACAACCAGACATTTCACAGGGCAGGATGGGTTGAGTGTATCTGAGATGTAATTGAGGTGTTCATGTCTGAGGCACCTAACAGCCCTTATCATCATCATCATGTGGGAGACGGATTCACCTCAGAGATGTAATAACCCAAGGCCA
>OLKM01000325.1:347506-364125 GCA_900291075.1 Melanogrammus aeglefinus
CATACATACATACATACATACATACATACACACACACACGTACGTACGTACATACATACATACATACATACATACATACATACATACATACATACATACATACATACATACATACATACATACATACATACATACATACATACATACATACATACATACATACATACATACATACATACATACATACATACATACATACATACATACATACATACATACATACATACATACATACATACATACATACATACATGCATACATACATACATACATACATACATACATATGTTTAAGCGCGATGAAAAACCCTGTGTTTGGAGGACGCGGTGTACATGAATTATCATAACAATGCATTGTAATGCAGTGAAAGTCAATCATGTTCAAGAATGAATCAAACATAAGGGAAAAGGATAGCTATAACAGCACACAGCAACAGTGTGTTTCACCTCTGTATCAGTCTCTCTGGTCTGCCGTTGACTTGTTGAAGCGAGAACTCTAGCTTGGCTCTTTGTGTCTCCACATCGACGACGCCAGGAGCTCATGGAGACAGATGTAACATAAACCACCGAGTGTGGTTCAGGTCCTGTGTGAAACATGCATGAGCTGCTTCATCTTGGGTTCTTGTTATATATATAGCAGGTATACGTACCGGAGGGCGCACAAGCTGTTGCTTTACTGCGCTAATGGAAGAGGCTGGGAATATGGTCTATTATAGTGGGGGACTTAGTCGCAAGCATTCACACACACAAGCACATGCACAACCATAAACACATACGCACATACACGCACAACCAAATACACACACACACGCGCACGTGTTAGAAAATGTGTTAGACAAACAAAGCAAATTTTTGCAAATCGAGGTGCACCAATGCACCATACATGGTTTCAAATCACACATGCATACATGTACGCACGTACGCACGTACGCACGTACACACGCAAACACACTGTCTCACAATCTGTCTAGCCTTACTGTGTTAAGAGGAAGTTGTTGGGAATTTGGTCTATGTGTGTGACTAAATTGCAAGCACACACAACCACAAAAGCATACACAGACACAACCACAAACGCATTCACACACATAGACTGTCGGGCCACTGTCTTCAGCTCTTGTCTGTTCTACTGTGATCTGCTGTACACCATGTTCTCTGCCATCCATTTCTTTTCTATTTCGCTGTAGGCTAGCTTGTGTTGCTGGGCTGTCAGGCTTTTTACTGTGCACACACGCATGCACTCAAACAGACACACACACAAAAACACACACACACTCGCACACACACAGACAGACACACACAATTACACTCACACGCACAGACAAACAAACACATGCGCATAGCACACGCACACACACACGCACGCACGCACGCACGCACACCACGCACGCACGCACGCACGCACGCACACACACACACACACACACGCACGCACACACACACACACACACGCCACGACACACACACGCACGCACGCACGCACACACACACACGCACAGCACACCACGCACACACACACACACACACACACACACACACACACACACACACACACACACACACACACACACACACACACACACACACACACACACACACACACACACACACACACACACACACACACACACACACGCCTTCCTCCTCCCAACGTTCCCAGTCCCGGCCATCTGAGAGCTGGGATCCCGCGTTCCACACGCGCCGTCCTGTAATTAGAGCCGGATCGCGGCGTGCAGAGCGGTTAGCGTGCACGTCGCACTCTCCAGATGAACATTTGTGTGCATCGTTTTCCACTACGTTTCCACTTGAGACACCAACAAACGGCGGCAGCACACCGGAGCACCGTGACCGAGCGAGGAAGGCGATCTCCTCGTTACGTCGTGAGAGGAAGGATGCGCTCCCATCTGTACTCGGCGGCAGCCATGAGGCCTGTTGAAGAAGCCGTCTAGTGTGTAGTTCCTCTACCGGCTCATAGGGGGCGCATGATGGTCGGACGCAGAAGACCTGGGAGAATTTAATTCTCGTAATACAACGCAAAAAATTGTTTTCTTCCAATTTGTTTCTCAGTGGCTAGTTCATCTCCATGTTATGTGTTGTGATGCGTCCCGTTTTTTCGGGATTTAATGTAAATTAGTTTTGGCCGTTGACTAGTGCAAGACATCTATTCCATTCTCGCCCTGTATGCCAAATATGCATATTTTCCATTTGCTTTGTGTGCAAAATCTTAAGCAATGGCGTCGCCCCTCAACTAAAATTGACAGCTTCATGACGGTCGTGGTTAGCCAAAGGGTTACTTCACGCACGCTAGGATCATGTCTCATAGACACATGTCTCTGATTCATACACAACCCCACCCACCCCGCCCTTCGCCCTCATTCCATCCGCTTGGCGTCTCCATCGTACACAACACAACACAACACAACGGAACGCACAAACCCAGAACTCACTCACACTGTTGTTTTTGTGCAAGTTTTTTTGTCTGACATATCTGACTTCGGAGCGTATCAATAGCCCTGAATTAAGAGGGCAATTAAATCTACATGTCTTCATATCTCTCTCTCGCTCTCGCTCTCTTTCTCTCTCTGACCTTGAAGACTATGTGAGACTCCAGGCAAATTCCCCAAACTCTTCATCCAATTGCACCTTTCAGGACTCCCCATCCCCGCAGCCGCTGGCTGAGAAGAGCCACACGGGGATAGGGGATCAAGCGGGCTTGTTCAGCGAGGCGGGGGCACTGCCTGCTAGGGTTAGGGTTAGGGTTAGCAGCCGCAGACTGATACTCGGTATCGCGCGAAGTTGTGGAATCAGAATCTGTGTCAAGAAGGAATAAATTGTATCGGAACATCTCTAGATAAAATACTAATATTGCTCAAGGATATTTAGTGGTTGTAAATGAATGCGACGTTCCTGCATGGCCAAAGTATGGGAGAGCGATGCTGATCCAGTCGTTAGTTGCTCTTCACTTCCCAGTGTGTCACTATGCGGTTCAGAAACAGGAGTTGTGCTTGTGACAATTAAGAAACTTGGCTTGACTTGAAAAGCCGGTCGTGGAAATTACATTTTGCCGGGAACAACATAGAGACCTTTTTTGCATTTGAAGTCCAAACACAAACCCCGGGTAGGATATAAAATCAAAACAACAGGTGACAGGTTACACAGCAGCTAGGAAATGGATGAAGTCCACACCAACACCCAACTGTCTATTAAAACCTTTTGGCACAAAACACTGGCTGGTCCTTGTTCACAGTGTCAGGGCCATTTTTATCCGTCAGCTCATTGCTCATTTCTCTCTCTCTCTCTCTCTCTCTCTCTCTCTCTCTCTCTCTCTCTCTCTCTCTCTCTCTCTCTCTCTCTCTCTCTCTCTCTCTCTCTCTCTCTCTCTCTCTCTCTCGCTATTTTTTCTCTCACTCCTCTTTCTCTCTCCCACTCGCTTTCTCTGCTATTCTCTCTCTCTCTCTTTCTCTCTTTCTCTCTCTCTCTCGCTCTCTCTCTCTCTCTCTCTCTCTCTCTCTCTCTCTCTCTCTCTCTCTCTCTCTCTCTCTCTCTCTCTCTCTCTCTCTCTCTCTCTCTCTCTCTCTCTCTCTCTCTCTCTCTCTCTCTCTCTCTCTCTCTCTCTCGCTATTTTTTCTCTCACTCCTCTTTCTCTCTCCCACTCGCTTTCTCTGCTATTCTCTCTCTCTCTCTCTCTCTCTCTCTCTCTCTCTCTCTCTCTCTCTCTCTCTCTCTCTCTCTCTCTCTCTTGAGATACGATATGATTTCTCTTTCTTGTCTGATTTGTTGTGGCATAGTTAGGCAGACTACACACTGAGACATACAAACATGACCTGCTTACATATGACTTATGACATAAAAGTCATGCATAAAGAACAGACATTACATAGTGGAATACATTTTCTGTACGTTAATTCAGAACCCTTTTTCTTGACTTTAATTTGACACGTCGATTGCCTTGAAACATCAATTCAGTAGAACTGCAACCTTGCAGCTACGATAATATACCCAAGTGAAACCACACTGAATTCCTACCGGCTGGAGAGAGCGTTCGTGTTTGATTAGCAATCCCTGCTCTGCATTCTGCATCGTAATTAAAGAGAAAGTCAAAGGCCTGGTCGATCGCTGTGGGCCAACACTGATTGGTCGATATTCATGCCACACAGTGGCGCGGTGGTTGGTTCTCTCTCCGCCCTGCGGCATATCCACTTCCTCTCGGTCGGTGGGAAGGGATCAGCGTACAGGCAGGAAGTGATGTCATGCTCTGCTGATGGCCAGACTCCCGAGGGAACCTGGGGGCCTGGTGTTGATTCGTATGAACGTGGCACACAGTGGCATGACCTCATCGAACACCCATAAGCGTTCTCTCACTGTCATTTCCGAGGCACTGTTTCCAATATGGCCTCTGCACAGTAGTGCTGTGTTGAGGCCGACACAGACAGTAGCACTGCACACTAGGACTGCTCGATTATGGAAATAATCATAATCACAATCGCGATTATTTTTATCAATATTTAAATTACGATTATTCCAACAATTATTTTTGAGTTGGAATACATTTATTGAGCATTTCTCTCCAAAAAAACTCTTTGTACCTGGGAACTTTGAAATTTCCCCGGAAAATAAAAAAAATAATGTACAAATATGTATACAGGCATTCTGCAATTTCTATCAAACATTTAATGAAGAAAAAATGAAGAACATAAATATAAACATAAAAAAATGAAATAAAGAGCATAAATCATTTCAACTCGATTATATTAGTTTTGAGATTGTTTGACCCAAAAATTGAAATCTTGATCAAAATTAGATCGATTGCACAGCCCTACTGCGCCCTGAAACGATGGAAACATTAAACAGGCAGTCAGCATTTCGCTCAAGGGCAGCTTGTTCCCAATAGCTCATGTTTATAGATCCCCTGTATCACGGCAGGAAACTTGCATCGGACAGACGCTCGATGTGTCGCTATCGCCATGGGATACGGTGTCACGTTGATTAGCAACTTCCTGTCAGGACAAGAAGTCATACGAAAGTGTCACATTCTCCGCCTGTGTCATTCCTCCCGTTGTGGAATCAATAGCTTGCCGTGTGTGAGTGAGTGTGTTCCTGTGTGTGTGTTTGCGCTTGTGTGCATATGTGTGTGAACTCAGTTAGACAGTAAACGGGAGAAGCGCTGCCTGCCAAACCCCCAACTGTTGTGAGAGCGACACACAGCTAAATCATTTAATTGGAAATCAAATGTTCGAAAAGGATTTCAACTTCTTGTGACAAAGTGTTTATTTTGTGCTTGGTTCTCAGATTCATGTTTCTATAGAAGTGACTGCCACGGACCACGTGATGGTTCAGATGATTCCTTCTGTCTCTGGAATGACCTCAACCCCCTGTCCTCCTGTCCCCTCCTCTCCCCTTCTCTCCTCTCCCGTCTTATAAAGCTTAATGAAAAACCCTATAAACCTGGCTGGATTCTTTGACTAAGCAGTGGCGTTCCCAGACATGGGACGTGCCGCATAATCCCAATCATCTCTTCCGGTGGCTTTGTGATGGTAGGATGTCCCTCTCTCCCAGTCTCTCCCAGTCTCTCACTGCCTCCCCTCCCCCCTTGGTGTTGTGCCTGTCTTTACAAAGATTCCTTGCCCAAAGGCACACACTGGGATTCATCTCTCTCTCTCTGAGGCACGTCAAGTGTGCCCACTGCCTTCGCATAAAGAACCATGTCTTCTCAATACGCTCTTCTCCCTCGCTCGCTCACTCCCTCCCACCCTCTCTCTTTCATTCTTTCTTTTTGTTTGTGTTGTGTGTGTGTAACTAGTTTTGCTTGTAGTGTGTGTGTGGGTGTGGGTGTGGGTGTGTGTGTGGGTGTGGGTGTGGTGTGGGTGTGGGTGTGGGTGTGTGTGTAACTGGTTTTGTGTGTGTGTGTTCATAGTTTTGTGTGTGTGTACTTGGCTTTGGCGTGTGTAATTTGGTTGGTGTGTGTGTGTGTAACGGGAGTGGCGCACTCTATCTCATGAAGAGTGACCTGGTTTCTGGTGTCGGCGGCGGTGGGGTCAAGGGTCACATGGGCAGGTGCACCATGCGTCGCCCGCTGTGGACAACAGACATTTCACCGGAGGACCTATTAGAGGACAGTGGCTGTTGGCCATGTTTCTGATTGATTCTGATTGAGGGCTGGCTAGGGTGGGAGTGGACCAGGTGAGGGAGTAAACACACACACACACACACACACACACACGCACACGCACGCACGCACGCACACACACACACAGTTTCCACCTCTAAACCTAAAGACAACATGACACCTTCCTGATTTTGTGTGGTGCTATGGCAGAAATAGCAGAAAAAATATGAATTCCTCGACCTTTCGTCTGCGGCTGGCTGTGGTTGTGGTCGCTCTGTGAGCACCTGTCTGGCCTGTTGTGTCCCACACATACACATCTCTGTCTCCCATACACACCCAACTCTCTCTCTCTGTCTCCCATACACACCCACCTCTCTCTCTGTCTGTCTCCCATACACACCCACCTCTCTCTCTCTGTCTGCCATACACACTCACCTCTCTCACTCTCTCTCTCCCATACACACACACACACCTATCTCCCCCTCACTCTCTGTCTCCCATACTCACCTAGAGTCCCCCTCCCTCTTCCCCCTCCCTCTTCCCCCTCCCTCTTCCCCCTCCCTCCTCCTCCTCCTCCTCCTCCTCCTCCCTCCTCCTCCTCCTCCTCCTCTCCTCCTCCTCCTCCTCTCCTCCTCCTCCTCCTCCTCCTCCTCCTCCTCCTCCTCCTCCCCTCTCTGCTCCAAAGAGCCTTGGAGGGGAGAGGAGCAGAGAGGAGAGATCTCCTGTCACTGTCTCCTTTCTGCCTGTTCAGGAACCGGAACCGCTTCTGTTACAGCCGGCTGATGGCCAGGCAGACACAGAGGCAGACACCCAGACAGACATACAGAGATACACACAGACAGACATACATACACACAGGCATGCATACAAATATCCTGTACATACATATTTACAGACAGACAGACACAGACTATGCAAGCATACCTACTGTATCTACTATATGCAAGTACAGACATACGTACATTTGTACATACGTACAGACAGACAGACCGTGCGTGCCTACATACAGTATATATTAAGTTGCTAGGCTACCTACATTAAATACATCAATGCATGCATATAAACATACTGTACAGATACATTCATTATGCATACATGCACTGTTCACTATACAACATTGATGAACATTATTTCATGATTTTCAATAGTTACTAATAGTAGGATAGTTTATAGTGACTATTAAGTGTGTGTGTGTGTGTGTGTGTGTGTGTGTGTGTGTGTGTGTGTGTGTGTGTGTGTGTGTGTGTGTGTGTGTGTGTGTGTGTGTGTGTGTGTGTGTGTGTGTGTGCAAACATAAAGAAGAAGACAGATGGGCAAACATTGGGGCCCTTTCGTTGTCTCTTTCTCTCTCCGACACTGCTATTGTCCCACCCCAGAACCTCCTGTCCCCCCCCTCACATACCTCGGCTTGTGCGCAGCGTCTCCGGGCAACCTGCGGCCCCCCCCCCGCCACCCAGTTAAACCCGGGGCCTCCTGCCTGTTTAGCGCCAACTTATTAACCATCAATCACCGGCCCTGAAAGGTGCCGGACGACTCAGCCTGAAGTGCGTTCCCGGGTCCAGGGATTGATTCCTGTCAAGCCGGGGAGCTGAGGGCTGCGCTCCTGAAACAATTTAACAATCAAGTCTTGACAGCAGCAACTCCACTTCTTCACTCCTTCACTCCCTCGCTCCTCCCCTCGCCTTTACCTCTCAGAATCAAACACACACTCCAGCGGGCAGCGAGGTGAGAGTGTTGTTTTGAAATGTCAGGGGTGGCGGAAGGTGTCACACTGCTGTATGACTCAGAAAACATCACAGACAACCGGCGCTCACCGAGCAGACGTTCACCGGCTCGTGTTCACCTAGACTCTGCATAGCCTCCCCTGCCCCCTACAAACCCCTCTTACGTACTTATCGAATGTTGTACATCCTGGCACTTAATGTAAGCACTTATTGTACGTTGTACGTCCTTGCACTTAAAAATAGTGCTTAGCATTGTGTAGCATCTTATCCTAGCTCTCTCTGTTGTATGCAGAGAATGGGTTAACCTAGCGATTGTTAGTGCTTGGCACTTGGTTCTCTGAGTATCCTTGCTATACCGACATGGAAATATTGTTTTTTCTCTTTCTTCTGACAAATGTACTTATTGTAAGTCGCTTTGGATAAAAGCGTCTGCTTAATGCCGTGAATGTAAATGTCTTCCCACGTGGGCCGCGTGCGCCTGAACCGTTGTGTCGCGTGGCGTGCATGACCGCACACGGGAAACGGCAGGAAGAGAGAATCAGACAAAGAGACGGTATCGTTCGGCTCGGTGCGTCTTGGGCTCAGGGGGGGGACGGCCCGCCTTAAAGGATTTACACCCGTCGACGACACAGTGACATGGCGGCTGTTGTTGCTAGGGGCAACAGATGAAAAATAAAAAAAACAGGTCGAAGCCCATCCCCGCCTCCGGCCCCCCTGTGCTGCGGTCGGAGCGGTTGCCCACGCTGACGCGTTTCCAAGGTGAATTCCTCCCGGAGATGGAATGAGGGAACGGTTGTCCACGGCGATGATGATGAGGATGTGGACGAGTCTCCCCCCCCTATCAGGGTTAGGCTCTCCCCCCTTAAGAGGGGGGACCTCGCAGATTGGGACAAGGGTTTGTTAACACCGCAGCGATGGCGGAGATGATATCCACGAATGAGTGAGCACGAGGCACTACTTGTCTGTTCGTCTTTTGTGCTGAATTCTGAATGAGTCTTCTGTGTGTGTGTGTCTGTGTTCACAGAACCCAGAGTTACACAGGTTTTTGAGGCTTGCTCAAAGATTTATAGACACGCACGCACCCTTGCATATACCCACGCACGCACGCAAGCACGCGCACACCTATCCCCTTTCAACACACTCACCCCCGCACTTGCACACACTTTCCATGTCTGTGACTGAGCTTTGGACCAGCATGTATTACCTCCTCAGGCGTGTTCCTTGCGGGTTCCTCTTCCTGACTTGTACCGTCTCCTCCAATCACCGTCCACCTCTCTGATCCCTCCCACAGCAACGCGACTGTCGACCACTCGGGAGCAGCCCTCTCCTCTTTCCAAAGGACGGGGAAGGAGAACATTTGGAGCGTTGATGAATAATTCAGATCAGTGTGAACACATTCCCAGGTAGACGGCCGTGTGAACGCAGAGCTGAAACGAGGGCAGGAGTGTGTGTTCAAACGGGAGTTCACACAGGTCCAACCACAGCCGTCTTCTCCCAATCTCAGCAGACACTTCCATGTTCTACCTACCCCGCCCTAAGGAGGGGGAGGCCGGGGGGATGGGGGGAGTAGTGGGAAGTTATTGGGTGTGGTTTGATGGATCAGGCCGTTTGATGCTTGGTGACATTGAGCCCCCGGGTAGTGGCCAGAGAGAGAAAGAGAGAGAGAGAGAGAGAGAGAGAGAGAGAGAGAGAGAGAGAGAGAGAGAGAAGAGAGAGAGAGAGAGAGTAGACGAGGGTAGATGGCCAGAGAGAGAAAGAGAGAGAGAGAGAGAGAGAGAGAGAGAGAGAGAGAGAGAGAGAGAGAGAGAGAGAGGTTGTAGGACAAGGCTATTATTGCTTCTGTCCTCCTCCCTCTTTTGTTCCTCCCCTGTTTCCCTAATGACTCTTTCTCCCTCCTCTTCCCCATTTGTTCCTCTTCTTTCTCCACCAATATCCTCTTTTTCATCAACCATGCATATCCACCCTTCCCCCCTTTTGTCTTTATCAATTACTATTTATTTTCTCTGTTTTCCCCTATCTCCCTCCCTCCCTCCCATCTTCTTCCATCACAACTGTCCTTTTCTCTGATTGAATTCCGTCTCCCTTGTGGGGAATTAACTTTCTTCTCGGCGGCCATTTTCTAATCATCCAGCCTTTAAGCATTCATACGTTTAACAAAATGTGAGTTGTCCCTAATGAAGTCAGATGTAGAGGAGTACGAGCAGTATCTCTCTGTCTGGCAGCCATCCTACACTCACCCTGCCCACCGTCGTTGAAAGGAATCCATAAAAAATCTTGGTTGTGTGTGTGTGTGTGTGTGTGTGTGTGTGTGTGTGTGTGTGTGTGTGTGTGTGTGTGTGTGTGTGTGTGTGTGTGTGTGTGTGTGTGTGTGCGCGCGTCTGCGTGGCCATATGTTTGTGTGCGTTTGTGTGAGCAAATATATGTGAGAGTGTTTGTGTGCATGTGTGTGCGTGTGTGTGTGTGTGTGTGTGTGTGTGTGTGTGTGTGTGTGTGTGTGTGTGTGTGTGTGTGTGTGTGTGTGTGTGTGTGTGTGTGTGTGTGTGTGTCTGATAGTTGAGTTAGCCAGCGTTGCCATGCCACTCCTGGTTTGACGAGAGCTTAGCTGGTACGAGGGGCCGGTTGGAGGCTGAATGTGTGTTTGAGTTTATTCACTTGAATAGAAGAGTCTCACTGAAGCACTTTGTTGCAGACGGGCTTCAGGTGTGCTGTGGTCCGTGGTGCTGTACTGTCCTCATCCTCTGCATCCGTTATTCACCTTCAACTCCGGGATGAGCCCCGTATACATGCGCATGCACGCACACATGCATGCACACATGCGCGCACGCACACAGACACAACCGTGCGCAAAGACACACACACACGCGCACACAGGCCCACCAACATTAAACAGCGATCGCAGGCCAATCAGATCGCTGTATGAAGTCAGGGGAGGCCGGGGGAGGGAGGGGGGAGGGGGGGCAGGAAGACGGATGGACGAGGACAGACAGGAAATAGAGCTGAGGGAGATGGAGAGCGAGAGAGAGAGAGAGAGAGAGAGAGAGAGAGAGAGAGAGAGAGAGAGAGAGAGAGAGAGAGAGAGAGAGAGAGACGAGAGATGAGAGGTGAGGAGAGAGAGAGAGAGAGAGAGAGAGAGAGAGAGAGAGAGAGAGAGAGAGAGAGAGAGAGGATGAAGGCTTCAATAAACTTCATGTGGTGATTAGAGGGCCATGTTGGTACAGATCGGTACAGGACACTATTTTCTGTCTCCTGCATCAAACAGACGGCCATGAGCCGCTCTAGTTGCTGCCCATGGGAGTTGGTGATGTCAGCGGTTAAACCAGGATATCAAATTCAGTGGAGTCACTAAATGTCGATCGTCCAATCATCACATCTGAAACCTCAACTTCTGTTCCACGTCTCTTGCGGCGTCACACTTTGGCGCCGGGACACAATCCCAGGATGCTTTGCGGCGAGCCTCATGGAGAAAGACGCAGGGAGAGAGAGAGACGCAGTGAGAGAGAGGCAGGGAGAGTTGGAGGAAATGAAACAGAGGAAGAGAATGGCATTAAAGAACTAGAGTGGCCCTTTGACTTAAATGAGGGCGAGAGAGGGAGAGAGAGAGAGAGAGAGAGAGAGGAGAGAGAGAGAGAGAGAGAGAGAGAGGAGAGAGGAGAAGAGAGAGAAGAGAGAGAGAGAGCGAGGAGAGAGAGAGAGAGAGAGAGAGGAGGAGAGAGAGAGAGAGAGAGAGAGAGAGAGAGAGGGAGAGAGAGAGAGAGAGAGAGAGAGAGAGAGAGAGAGAGAGAGAGCGCGATGGAGATACAGAGCAGGACAAGGAGATGGAGAGAGAGCGGGAGAGTGAGAGTGATGGAGAGAGTAGAAGACGTCGAGTGGGAGAAAGATGGAGAGGGAGAGAGAGTGAGTTAGAGTCATGGAGAGGGCGATGGAGAGTGTGGGAGATGGAGTGAGCGAGGTCGGGGTCGTTTAGGGGTCAGCTTCCTCTCAGCGGTGGAGGAAGATCCAGACACATTGTCTCTGGGTTTATGTCTGGAGTTGGCCTTTAAGCGGCCTCGTTTCCTCACAACCGGCCTTGTTCGCTCGCCTGGTTTCAGGTCTTTCTTCCTGTCTCTGACGAACGCTTTCAGTTCTGACTAAAAACCGGCATTATTCAGTAATTTTGGTTTTATTTTGTTCTTTGATGTTTCCTTTCAGGACTAGCTGAGGTCTTCACTCACCTTGCGGACATCGCGCTCGTGTTCAGTTCCCTCACCCAGCTAGCGTCTAGGACCAACGCAGAACTTGGATCTTTGCTCTTCCTGCTATCGTTGTAGCTCGTACGAGACGGGCCATCTCATCCTCCCGGAATGTAGATGTATTCTAACGAGCAGCTAGCTCAACAAGCTAGCGAACCCATCTGTGTGCACCCTTTTTATCCCCTGATGGCAGAGAGGTTGTGACGGATGGGTCCCACAAATAACATCACTAGCGTGTGCTTTGATGACTGGGTGAGTGACTGGGTGTTTCATGTGAGCGGTAGAGATTGCTCAGTGGTGTGTGTGTGTGTGTGTGTGTGTGTGTGTGTGTGTGTGTGTGTGTGTGTGTGTGTGTGTGTGTGTGTGTGTGTGTGTGTGTGTGTGTGTGTGTGTGTGTGGTGTGTGTGTGTGTGTGTGTGTTGTGTTGGTGTACTTGTTGTGTGTAGAACACTTGTTAGTCGTCGTGTGTGCTTGTGTTTGACAACATGACTGTGTGTAGAACACTTGTTAGTTCCTGTCTTGTGTTCAACAACATCCTTACTGACACGCGCACGCACGCACTCACACACACACACACGGGCAAGATATGTGAGAATGAACATGAATTTTTGCCTGCTGTGTCACCCAAAAAACAATACCAGCACGAGTTCTAGCAGTAATAAAGCACGCACTGATGAAAGTCTTTTTTCCTCTGTAGAAGGTATATTTCCATCTGACTACTGCCACATCCACATTAACTTATAAGCACTGTGGATGTCGACACCTAAGAAAATCATTGACTGAATATTGCCAACCTTTTCTGTTAAGTGAAAATATGATCGGCAGTTTGGCGAAAGGGTTTGAATGTGACACGAAGAAGCATAGTCTCTCCCAACGCATTTGAAGTTTTCCGAGGGAGAGAGACGGCTGCTCGGCTTGAAGTAAAACTAGGACACTTAGAGTGACTGAGAGCGAGAGAAACGCAGAGGGAGAGAGCGAGGGATGGAGAGAATTGACCATAAAAGCTGGCAAGGAGAGTCCCTTGGGTCGCAGGCTTTATAAACCGGCCTTCGTAACACACAGAACAAGCAGAAACATATTGTTCCTAAGACGTGGGGAGAGATTCATCTCAAGCCACGAATAAGGCAGGAACTCCACTGCGACAGACTTCTCTGGAGACCAGCATCACTTTCTGAGGATTCTGTCCCCTTGTGTGCATGCCGGAGCGGTGGCATCGGAATGCATGCCAGTCTGCCTCCCCCTCGCCGTGGGAATCAAACTGTCGCTCAGCGCCTCGGTGCAGAGATGGTGGCGGTTGTCTTGCATGGACGAGTTTCCCTCTTCTCTAAGCTCTGCTGAGATTATAATGAAGGCACAGAGAAAGTCTGCACCCAGAGTGCAGACTTTCATCAAACAAAAATATATCTCTGTCTGCTAGATATTCATTGAACCAAGAACCAAGCACTAACTAATTGCTAGGGATAACCCATTCCTCGTATACAACAAAGAGAGAGCTAGGATAAGATGCTACGCAACTGAGTACTATAACCAAGTACGACATGCAATAAGTGTGTACATTAAGTGCCAGGACGTACAACACACAATAAGTAGGAGGGGTGGGAATGGGTGGCTATGCAGCGTCTAGGTGAACTCTGAACAGGGTGAGTCTTTAGGCTTTTTGCAGAAAATCTACCGACCAAGCAGTTGTTTTAAGACGTGTAGCCCTGAATTGTTTAGCTGCCAAGCGGTTTAAAATCTGTCCGCTGTTGGCTGGAGGCGGGAGTCCTTTGTGGACCCTGGTCATTCCGTTGGTTTCCGTGGAAACACGAGTGGTGAATGTTCCAGGCTTCGCACCTCCAGTGGAATCTACCTGCTGGGGGGGATACATGTTCTACACACTCAGTGCACCGGACTACGTCTTTGTGGTTCCTTTGTGTTTATTACGTTTAGTTTTGGAGTATTAACACTCCTACCGACCTGACATGTGACATGTTTTTGAAGGCTTCAACTAATGACTATTTTCATAGTCGATTAATCCAATGATTCTTTTTTTAAATCATCGATTAATCATTGAGTCTATGAAATGTCAAAAGTAATGGCAAAACGGCAAAGGGATCTCATAAATGTGCTTGCTTTATCTGACGAGCAGCCGAGAAAAATGAAAGTATTCATTTCATAATGATCCATGAACCAATTATTTTAATTTTTGAAGCAAGAGGCAGCCGAAGAGAGCACAGAATGAATAATCCATGATAACAACGTGATTAAATAAATCGTCTGTCGAAGGAAACAACCATTTATGGATTCATCGTTACTTATGGCGACTTATCATCACTCGACTGAACTGGTTTCTGTCAAGTGACTCTCACCAAACATCCAACATGCACGTTAACCCAGGATTTAGTCTTCCTGCGTGGGATGTCTCATGGTCTCTGGATCCAAACAAGGTTATTGTGTTTTCATCTCAGGGCTCTGTGAGTGCTCTGGCCTCTGTTCTTCCTGGTTGTGGTAATCATTAGAATTTTCTTCAATGTCAGTGCAAGATGAATAAAGATGAGAATACTGAAACCTCTCTCTCTCTCGCTCTCGCTCTCGCTCTCTCTCAATTCAGTTCAATTCCGTTCAGCCAAGCTTTATTTGCATGACAGTTAAATTAACAAAAGTGTGGCCAAAGCATAAACAAAAAATAATTCTCTTTTTGGTTCTTGCTCAGCAGACTGTTTATGTGTGTGTGCGTGTGCGTGTGCGTGTGTGTGTGTGTGTGTGTGTGTGTGTGTGTGTGTGTGTGGGGGGGGGGGGGCATGTGCATGTGCCTTCATGAACCTATGCGTGTGTGTTTGGGTGTGAGCATATACTGTGTGTGTGTGTGTGTGTGTGTGTGTGTGTGTGTGTGTGTGTGTGTGTGTGTGTGTCTGTGTGTGTGTGTAAAGGAGGTCATCAGCGGTGATCTCAGGTCTATTCATCAGCTTCATATCAGGTCTCAGATTGGCCCCATTACCGGCTGGCTAATGGCTCACATCAGCCACTTTATCAGCTATAATTAGCCAACCAGTTGGCTACGGCCGACCTCCTGCACTTAAACACTCTGCTGTGTGTTTGTGTGTGTTTGAATGTGTCTATTCAAGTGTATGTTTTCTTTAAGTGTTTGTGTGTTTATTTTTCTTGTGTGTGTGGGTGTTGTGTGTGTGCATGTTTGTATTTCTGTGTTATTGTGAGTGTTCGTGTGTATGTGTGAGTGTGCTTGCATCCGTGTGCGTGCGTTAATTCGTGCGTGCGCGTGTTTGTGTTTGAGTGTGAACCAGTGTTTCCTCCACCGTAACCAATGGCAGGGCTCCATGTGTTAATGCACCACCTTCAACTTTGAAGTATTTAAATCGTTTTCAACACAGAACCAACACTCCCATGGCGTCCTGGCCGGCGTTGACACCGTCACACCCATGCAGTCTATAAAGGGACTGGGGTATCAGAAGATCACTGCCTCAAGTGTGAACATGTGGCTCCAGCTTCAAAACTGAGCCTCCTTTATATGCTCCCTCTTAAGGCTTCAATCAGAGGAGGCTTCAACCTCAGAGGATTTGCTGAAAACCTCCTACTTTGGTCTAGTGGATAGAGATGTTCTGATAACATTTTTTGTTGTAATTAAGCATCCATCAATGTTTTTCCGAGTTGATAGATCGAACGCACGTAGATCGAAGATGATGCGTTTCCCATTCCGACTTTCCACCTACGATCGTTACTGGAACAGAACACCTCTACTAGTGGACGGTTGGGCCCCTCCGCGAGGCAGCGTGTCGGCTGCGTGTTGCTCCTCACACGACACGGTCTGTTTTGACAGGCGTGGTGGGTTGTTCTGGCATGTTCGCCCCCTCAGAGCAGAAGAGAACAGATAAAGAGCCGGTGGAGCTCAGACAGAACGGGAGGAAATGAAAGGTTGATTTTTCTGAAACCACTCACCTCGCTGTCAGACGCGAGACACGGAAGACCAGTTTTTAGCGTATCACAACGCTCTCGCCTTTGAAATAGAAACCCAAGCTTTGCTGCCAGAGAATTATATAGATGCGGGGGGGGGGGGAGTGAGTGAACCAGGATATCGCCCCGGTGTCGTCTCCACGCGGCCACCGCGAGAGACCGCACATCAGGGCTCACTCATATAATTTGTCACACAATACGTCACACAAGACAATGGCCCACGCAGTCACGCGCGCTACACATCACATCATCGACCCACACTCACCCGTCCCTCCCCAGCTCCCCGCTACCCCTCACCCTGCTTTCATCCTCATATCGACTGATGGCTTTCCCCCTCGCTCTCCGTCTACACTGTTCCCTCATGTCCGTCCTACCACTTCCCATACTTGAATCGTGACTCATCACCACTGGACAAACTGCCACAGCCTGTTATGTCTGCCGCTGCCTCCAATCCTTTTTAATGTCTCGCCTCCTTACACATACACGTTGTGTTGTGTGTGTGTGTGTGATGTGTGTGTGTGTAGTTGTACACGTGTGATGTGTGTCGACATGGTGTTGTGTGTGTGGGCGTGTGATGGTGCTTTACGTGTGTGTGTGGGTTTGTGCCATCAGCATG
>OLKM01000326.1:4913-7413 GCA_900291075.1 Melanogrammus aeglefinus
AGGGCAAGGTCGGACCCCGGGGCCCCTGTACTGAAGTAGGTACCCAGCCCGGGGCTCAGGACCACGTAGAGGAGGGCCCGGGTTGGCCGCCGCAGACCCAGGAACGTCTGGGTGGGGGGGAGGCCATCCAAATCACAGAATTAACCACAGAATTAAACCATTCGTGGTTCTAAACAGCGTTAGCGTGGTTGGCTAAGCTGGTTAGCTAAGCGTGTTAGGAGGAAATGTTTAAAATGAGGAAAAGGAAAGGGAGAAAGTACCATGTTTTAATGGCTAAATGCACATTTTGGGCAAAAAATACAACAGTCTTAAATGTAGAGTTGTAAAAAGGCTTAAAGGTAGTATCAGGATACACAGGAAACTGCTCCGAGATTGTACCAGAAAAAATGTACTACAAAGCACTTACACAAAATAATTGCATTCAACATCACTGACAAGGAGTGGGTGTTGTGGGGTTTTGCGCTGCCTAAATGGTCGTTTTTACTGGATGAGTAAAACACGGAGGGGGGGGGGGGGGCCAGGTGGCTCGGTTTGCTTGGGATCTCGCTTCAAATACCGCAAGTGACGCCACCCAACACCGCTGATACAACCTTTAAGAGAGATACGTGTGTGTGCGTGCGCGTGTGTGTGCGTGTGTGAGTGTGTGTGTGCGTGCGCGTGTGCCTCCTGACCTCTGTCCCTATGAACGTGGGTCTGATGTACAGACTGGCCGGATCAGACTCAGTGATCCACTCACTCTCCAGCTCCACCAACCTCCTGATACACTCCAGCAGCTCTGCCTGGTCAAACACCTGGGAGAGAGAGAGAGAGAGAGAGAGAGAGAGAGAGAGAGAGAGAGAGAGAGAGAGAGAGAAGAGAGAGAGAGAGAGAGAGAGAGAGAGAGAGAGAGAGAGAGAGAGAGAGAGCGAGAGAGAGAGAGAGAGAGAGAGAGAGAGAGAGAGAGAGAGAGAGAGAGAGAGAGAGAGAGAGAGAGAGAGAGAGAGAGAGAGATTTATCAATATTTAATAATGTCAATTTTACAGTCTTTGTTGAATACTTAAGTAAAGTACATAGGCCTACAATTTCAAATCGTTATTGTATTTCAAATTAATAAAGATGTCCAAATCAAAGGTATGAGGAAGCAAACAAACAAAAAAGGTGTGAAGCCATGATTCATTTCGGGGAATTCAGAGGTAAGTGGGGGAAAGTGTCATGGATGAGTTATGAGAAGGGGGGGGGGGAGACGCTAAGACAATGAGCCTCTTTAGGGCATTCAAAATGTTACCTTTCAACATCTACCTGTTTTGTTTCATCAACTGCCTTGAAGTGGTTGTGGGTGTGTTCCCTGTATCAGTCTGTCTGAATGTACACCTCTCTCACCTGGTGAGCGGCGAGTTCTGATTAGAACAGGCTGAGG
Source organism: Melanogrammus aeglefinus (assembly GCA_900291075.1). Classification (NCBI taxonomy): domain Eukaryota; kingdom Metazoa; phylum Chordata; class Actinopteri; order Gadiformes; family Gadidae; genus Melanogrammus; species Melanogrammus aeglefinus. The sequence goes on from OLKM01000326.1 coordinate 6,310, forward strand.
GTCAGTGGGTCACTGATCCACCGCGCCTTACTTAAACCAACTGCGCTCCACACATTCAACTCTGACCCTGGGTCCCTCAGACCCTGCACAGTCTGGGGGCCCTACACATCACGGGGGGGCCGGAGATTCAGGACAGACCTTGATGTGCTGATTAGCTGGCTAGCAAGAGCTTTGTTGCTTTTGGTGGAAGCCTAACTTAAGCTGCCTTTTGTCACTGATAGTCCTGCTGGCTCTTCCTCTACCTCTCACTGGGTGTGGGCGTCTTTGGGCCTTGTTGGCCTTATTGCTTCACCCAAGTTAGCAGACTTGTTTTTCGGTCTCATTCCGGTGCCAGCAGACAAGGGAGACAACCAGTCACTCTGCATCGCCCGGTTCTTGTGGATTTACTGCGGTCAGAGTCTGTAGTCAGAGGCTACAGACTCAGAGACTCTCTGGTTCACCACTTGGCCTGTTCTTGAAGGAAATTCCAGCTTTGATTTATATGGCTTATTGATTCTGATGTGCCCTAAGACTTAGGTCCCTGAGACTTAAGACTCTGAGACTTAAGTCCCTGAGACTTGGGTGCTGCAGGGGTATGTTCACCTTGGGTGAGGCTCTCAGCTTCACCTTAACCCAGGAGGTGAAGCCCAACGGCACAGCCTAAATGAAATGGAAATGATCTGTCGTTTCTGACGTGGGTGTGAGGTTGCATTGTTCTGATTTCTGTAAGTATGTTTTGGTTACACTTCCTTGAAAGTGGGTGTCTGTCTTTGTCTATTATATAAGTCTGTGTGCCCGCCCACATACATAAATACATATCAGTGTCAACAGCGTATCAATGTCGTCTGTGTGTGCGTTTGTGTGTGTGCGTGTGCGTGTGTGTGTGTGTGTTTGTGCGTGTGTGTGTGTGTGTGTGTTTGTGTTTGGGTGTGTGGGGGATCTCCTACGGGTAGACACGCCCTCTCGGCGGAGCGAACCATCCGGTCCATGTTGAGCAGGGGTCTGAAGAGACGCAGGCGGCCGTCGGCCCCCCGGTACGCCTTCAGGCCCTCGTACAGCTGGGGGCCGGAGGAGCAGGAGGAGCAGGAGGAGCAGGAGGAGCAGAAGAGCAGAGGAGCAGAGGAC
>OLKM01000326.1:12413-27413 GCA_900291075.1 Melanogrammus aeglefinus
AGACGTGGCAGCGGTACTGCTCCACGCCCACCACGCTCACCAAGGACTCTGTGGCGGCGGGCCTCGCCTTCTCCCGCCTCTCGGTGCAGCAGCCGCAGACGGAGGAGCGGGGGTGCTGGGGCAGCCCCTCTCTGAGCCGGGCCGCGGCCCCCCAGGCCCACCTGCTGTCCTACGACCCGGACCTCGGCCGCACCGCCGACGGCGCCGGAGGGGACGCAGAGCTGGCCTTCCCCGCTCTGGTGGTGCGGAGGCTTTCCTTGGGGGAATCAGGTAGGCCCCGCAGCTCGGCAGGCGGGACCCCCCAGACCCCCCCCGGACCCTATGGCTGGAGGTCCGGGCCTGTTTGCATCTGCAGCTTCTTGTCCGATTGTAGCTTTTAAAAGCCCAGTAGTAGTATTGTTTTTCCTCGAAGCCTAGTTATAGTTTTTTTAAAGGTCCTGTAGAGTTGTAGTTTTTTTAAAGGTTGAGTTGTAGTTTTTTTAAAGGTCCAGTGGAGTTGTAGTTTGTTCGAAGGCCAGGTCTGATCCTGAGCTCTAGCTGTTCCTCTTTGTGAACAGGGTTTTCTACTAGGCCTCCAGCCAAGTCTGTCATGGGACTCTTCCTTATCTAATGTCTGTGTGTGTTTGTGGGCCAGCATGCGTTACACATGATTTATTGTGTGTTTCAGCCTTTCTTGCACGCTCTGAGACCAGGAAGGAGACCATGGCTGAAGTGAGTCTGATCTGCGAGGAAGATCTGCTGGACACTATCTTTCACGCGTGTGACACACAGCACAGAGGTACCCCCCCCACACACACACACACTAACACACATACAGCAAAGAGACACACACACTCACACGCACACGCACACACACGCACAGCACAGAGGTACAAACATACCGAACTAAATACTCTCTAAGATCTCTTCAGTCCTCATTGCGCTGCTGTCAGCTCAGCGTTGGTTAAGATTGATCCAAGCGTCTGACTCACTATTTCTGAAGGTCCAGGTAGGTTCATGGTCTTCCTTTGGCCAGGTCTTCTGACCCTGGGATCGACCAATATGGATTTTTTAGGACTGATACCGATTTTTTTTTTTCATCAGCCTTAGCCGATACCGTTTTTCTTGAACCGATATTTGGAGCCAATACTACCCTGGTAATCCAGAGTTCTCACAGAGAGCACAATTTGAATTTGCTCAGCGAGTCACTCTGGGAACGAGCAATATATTTGTGTATATTCTGTATCCGTGTATCCGATTATATCGGCCGGCCGATATATCGGTTGATCACTAGTCCTGACCCTGTGTGGTGCCCCCCGGTCCTGGTCCCTGACCCTGTGTGGTGCCCCCGGTCCTGGTCTCTGACCCTGTGCCCCCTGGTCCTGGTCCCTGACCCTGTGTGGTGCCCCCGGTCCTGGTCTCTGACCCTGTGCCCCCTGGTCCTGGTCTCTGACCCTGTGTGGTGCCCCCCGGTCCTGGTCTCTGACCTTGTGCCCCCCCGGTCCAGGCAGGGTGTACGTGTCGTGCATCGTGGACTACCTGCGTCACACCACCAGCCGGACATCGGAGGACAGCGGTCTGGAGGAGCTGTGCAACATGCTGGACCCCGAGCGCACCGACGTGTCCATCGACCTGGACACCTACCACGCCATCATGAAGGAGTGGATCAACGACTGTCGCAGCAACGGGTAACCATGGCAACCAGTGCCGGCTTGTTGTTTTCGTGTGTGTGTGTGTGTGTGTGTGTGTGTGTGTGTGTGTGTGTGTGTGTGTGTGTGTGTGTGTGTGTGTGTGTGTGTGTGTGTGTGTGTGTGTGTGTGTGTGTGTGTGTGTGTGTGTGTGTGTGTGTGTGTGTGTGAGATATCGCCACGATGATGCACGTGTGTTAGAGATATCACCATGACGATGTGCGTGTGTGTGTGATATCTCCATGACAATGTGCGTGTGTGTGTATGATATCTGTTTGTGACCCCCCACCCCCCCTCTCTGTGTTAGTGAGGACCGGACAGAGGACTTGAACCAGGACCTTACGAAGTGTAAAGACGTCCTGTCTGGTAGGATCTCCCCTCCATCATTAGTGCTACACCATGCTGCATCATTATTTCTGCAGTACTACGCGTTCAGGTGGCACTAAGTGTGTGTGTGTGTGTGTGTGTGTGTGTGTGTGTGTGTGTGTGTGTGTGTGTGTGTGTGTGTGTGTGTGTGTGTGTGTGTGTGTGTGTGTGTGTGTGTGTGTGTGTGTGTGTGTGTGTGTGTGTGTGTGTGTGCGCGCGTCCGTCCGTGTCCAGCTAAGCGGTCCATGCTGCTGAACATGACCTCCGGCAGCCTGGAGGCTTTCGGTGGAGAGGCGTCGCTCGTGGAACTGTGAGTGTGTTGAAGTGGTCCCCAGACGTCTGGCGTCACCTCCACGTCTCCGGGGACATCTTCCCCCTGTGTGACCCGATGAAGGCCTCTGTAGGCCCAAACGTTCCCACCGTTCGTACTGTCGGAACGCTCTCTCACACTGCACCATCTTATTCTCACTTTGGAATTACACGCCGGCAGCCAGCACCTCGTTTATTCACCTCTCCTCCACATCTTCACCACCCACCATCAGCGTGGGCTGGATGTGTTTGATTCCAAAGTGTACTTTATTATAGTTACAGAGTTAGACAGACTATCACATATCCTCCATGGAAGGAAGACATCATTGATGATATTTGGTGTGTGTGTGTGTGTGTGTGTGTGTGTGTGTGTGTGTGTGTGTGTGTGTGTGTGTGTGTGTGTGTGTGTGTGCAGGGAGACCTCTGAGCTGGTGTACTGCGTGGCTGACCTCCAGATGACTAACCAGCGGCTGCAGGAGGAGATGAAGACGCTGAAGCAGACGGCGGAGCTGCTGGAGGAGGGCAACCACAGGCTGGTGGAGGAGAACGGAGAGCTCAGGGGCCACGCCCGGCAGTACGACCCACACACACCTGTAACACACACACACACACCCCTGAGGAGAACGGGGAGCTCAGGGGCCACGTATCACACACACACACACACACACACACACACACACACACACACACACACACACACCCCTGAGGAGAACGGGGAGCTCAGGGGCCACGTATCACACACACACACACACACACACACACACACACACACACACACACACACACACACACACACACACACACACACACACACACACACACACACACACACACACACACACACACACACACACACACACACACACACACCCACCCCTGAGGAGAACGGGGAGCTCAGGGGCCACATATGACACACACACACCTCTCTATCTATGTCCACCTGTTGCAAACACACCTGTAACACCATCATACTAACACCTGAACCACAATCGTGTGTGTGTGTGTGTGTGTGTGTGTGTGTGTGCGCAGTAGCCAGCAGATGGCCCAGAGGGAGAAGATGCTGAAGGAGGAACTGGAGGAGATGAAGGCGGCGCTGAGTTCCACCGAGGAGGGGCGAGCAAGGGCCCACGCCCACAGCAAGAACCTGGTGAGGTCTAGAGAGAGAGAGACAGAGAGACATGGACTTACAGAGAGGGAGAGACATAGCAAGAGGGAGACAGACTTAAAGAGAGGGAGAGAGAAAGAGAGAGTATACCAACAGAGATGGAGAGAGAGACATAGCCCAACAGAGAGAGAGAGAGAGAGACATAGGTTAAAGCTGACAGTTCGACATACATACATTCTAATTCCCATTCATGTGTGCACATATGGGGCAAACCACCTGCTCCACTGAAAACAGTACAAAGTGTGTGTTTGTCTCGCGACCTTCTGCAAATGCAGCCTTTGAGAGTTTGGACTGCGCCAATCGTCTGAGTCACGGCTGTTTAGAAAAAGAATTCACGTTTCCTCCCTGCTCGACCAATCAGTGACGAGTTGAGGGGAACCTCTGCAGAAAACGTGTGTCACGCTCACCTCAAAGCGGTGTTGTGGTGTGTGCGTGGGTCTGTGAGCAAAGCAGGAGGCGCTCAGACGGGAACGTTGAGGCTGTGGACGCAGAGGCGGCTTCTGGGCTTCTTTTAGTGACGCGAAGCAGAGCCTGCTAACTAGTAGAAGCAGCCAACTAGCAGCAGCCAACTAGTAGCCGCTATCTCAACCGCCAGCTAACTTCATGCAGCTAGGGAGACGACAAGCCGTTGAAAACAATGTATGAGACCCAAAAGAAAACAATGGTCCAAACATGTAACTAATGTGATATTTGTTGCTGAACTTTCCATGCTGAACGTTTCTCTTGTTGTTCCCCTTTCAGGAACGAGAGAACCACGGTCTTACCACCAGGATCACCTTACTAGAGGAAGAGGTAGCACCAGCACACCAACACTGTTTCCTGTCCGTCTCCTCACTGGTTTACCTGCTGGGGGACCGGTCTGTGTGCGACCTGCTGATGGTGTTGGTCTGTGTGTAACCTGGTGTTGGTCTGTGTGCAACCTGCTGATGGTGTTGGTCTGTGTGTAACCTGCTGATGGTGTTGGTCTGTGTGTAACCTGCTGATGGTGTTGGTCTGTGTGCAACCTGCTGATGGTGTTGGTCTGTGTGTGACCTGCTGATGGTGTTGGTCTGTGTGTGACCTACTGATGGTGTTGGTCTGTGTGCAACCTGCTGATGGTGTTGGTCTGTGTGCAACCTGCTGATGGTGTTGGTCTGTGTGTCTCTGCTCTGACGCGTCCTCCAGAACTTCAAGGTAACCATGGAGATGGAGGACCTTCAGGGGAGATTGAGGAAGCTGTGTGACATTAACGCTGACCTTCAGGTACAGGCCTCTCTACCTCCCCCACTCTCTCTCCCCCTCTCTCCCCCCCCCTCTCCCTCTCGCTCTGTCTCTGTCTCCCCCACTCTCTCTCTTCCTCTCCCCCCCCCCCCTCTGTCTCTGTCTCTCTGTCTCTGTCTCTCGGTCTCTGATTCTGTCTCTTGCTCTCAATCTATCCCTAGCTGTCTTTTTACACTCCGTTTCACCCTCTCACTCCCTGATCTGGTTCAGTATCGGTGTTCTCACGGCCGTGTGTGAACCCTCAGGTCCAGATCCACTCCTCTGACACCGTACTGGCCGAGAAGGAGCAGCGCGTCCAGGAGGTCAGTCCCTGTACCTCTCTGACCTCCATGTCTACCTACGGTCTGGTCCTGTAATGCATGACACATTATAACCTTCTGCACAACACTGGAATTCTCTTATGCTGTCCTATGTTTCCGTGCTCTTCTAGAAGGATCTCTCGTTCACTCTAGATGAGATGTGGGCATTGTGTATATATGTGTGTTTATGTCTGGTTTACTTGGATGTAAAGACGTCCCTCTCCTGACTAGCCGTGCAGGACCCTTATACCTCACCTCACATCGTCTTCTCTCCACAGAAGAGCCGACGGATGGAGGAGCTTAAGAAAGAGGTGCAGGAATACTCCTCCCTCACCGAGGTGAGGCAGCCTGCCTGATCCCTTCCCTCACCGTCGTGTGTGTGTGTGTGTGTGTGTGTGTGTGTGTGTGTGTGTGTGTGTGTGTGTGTGTGTGTGTGTGTGTGTGTGTGTGTGTGTGTGTGTGTGTGTGTGTGTGTGTGTGTGTGTGTGTGTGTGTGTGTGTGTGTGTGTGTGAGAGAGATGTCATGGGAACAGGAACACACTCGCACCTGTCTAGAGGACAAACAGTCTCTGACCCGTGCGGTCGGCTGTGGTCTGATAGGGGGCCCTGTGATGTGATGTAATCTACGGTGTGAACGCATGACTCCAGGTCCTTCATGTGTAAAGGATTAGCTTGCAGCAGGTGTGCAGTGCATCACAAGGGGTCCTGGTAATGCAGAGTCCGAGCAGGTCTGATGATCACGCTACACTGATCCCCTCTAGTATGGGATCGCTTAGTTATGTCACTTGTTGGGAGGAAATTATGAAATGGACAATTGATTGAATGCTCGATGAAGATGGAAGGCAGCTTGTGTTGGAGCTGAATAAACAAAGTTAAAAGATTTGATGGCAGATGTAGTCAAATGGTGGCTGTAAGTTCCTCAAGGCCCGCGGTATTGACCTCTGTTCTGCTTGCGAGTTGTGCCCACATATACAAGGAGGCCTTCTGTGCAAACTTCGAAAACTGACTATGTACTGTAAAGTTGGCAGCTCTCGTAAAGTCAAAAGTGGTGTCACAATGGTCATTTTAACTAAAAGTTACCTTGAATATTAACGTCAGAGTGACGATACTATGGGCCATATTAAGTATGATATGATACATTTCTCCTATTATACCTCTCTCCTATGATCTCTCTCTGCCAGCCTATTGCTATTATAACATTTGCCAAAACGTAGCGCTAGTTGCAGGAACTCTCCCTCAGTGGTCAACCGTGACCCAGGTCAGGGATACCTCGCCCGTTTATCTTTGGGGACCTGAATCATGCCTCTAAAGCGCTGATTATGGATCCACGTCGACGCAACACAAGGGGGTTTACGTACCCCTTACCTCCTTGCGGACCCTCGTTGCGTCCACCGCAAGGGCTTGACGTAGGCCTCCCAAAAATTGTAACCTTGTGTCGAGGCGACGCAGAATCAAGGGCTGCGATTGGTCCGCTCACCTAAACCTGCGTCTGCATGGCCGTTGGGTTGCATCGACATGCAACCATAACTGCCTTCCTGCGTAGGAAGACACACGGCGGCTCGTCCAACGCCGACACACACGTCCCACGCTGACGCTGACTGCAGCAGAGTGAATCACTCTCTGTCGGCGTCGGAGCAGAGTTCATCAGAGCTCTGATGTTCTGTCGGCTCACGCCAGCCTCGGGTCTGCATGAGGACAGAGAGAAGTTATCCTTTAAGGGAACTATGGTTACCGATGTAACCATGGTAACACAATTGACGTTGGAGATTTAACTAATAAACAGATTCTACTTTGTAGATTTTAATAATGTTACAGATGTATCTTTGGAGGTTTAACTAAGGTACCAGATTTTACTTTGGAGGGTTAACTAAGGTAAAATATTCTACCTTGGATATTTAGCTAAGGTGACAGGTGTACATTTGGATGCTAATGGTCATGCTGGAGTTGTTGGGTTCATGGTTCCTTCTGTTTGTTTCAGCTGCTGAGAGCCGATAAGACCAAGCTGGAAACCCAAATGCGAATGTTTCATCCAGACATGACCGGGTCAGTAAATCCACACCTGGTCACTGACCCTAACCAACTGGTCAACGGGCAACTTGCTGAGTAAAATCTGGCAGATTATGGATCAGTTAAAGACAGTGTTTTATCCAATGTCAGGTTTGCATTCATTCTGTACTGAATATGAGCTGGTGTGTCTTCCTTCCTGCCTGTTGTTCCTGTGCAGGCGGTCTGTGTCTCTGTCCGTGGCCTACAGGTTGAACCAGAGCACCTCTGGGTCGCTGCAGACGGAGCTGGCCCTGGCCCAGTCGCCACAAGAGGTCAGTACCGCTCCCCGTACCACCCCTTCAGCGCTCACTGCCGCCATCCTACTCTCTGTCCATCCCGCCATCGTCTCTCACCTCTCCATCTCTCACCTCTCCACCTCTCACCCCTCATCTCCCACCCCTCATCTCTCACCCCTCATCTCCGACCTCTCCATCTCACCCCTCATCTCTGACTCCTCCACATCTTACCTCTCCATGTCTCACCTCATGCCTCTCTGTCTGTCCTTGTGTTCTTCACCTGTTTCCGCTCTCTCTTCATCTCTCCATCTCTCTGTCCATCATGGCTTTAGCAACCATGGAGGCCAGACAACATGGAAACTTCATTCTTTTGTTTGCAGTATAGTTTTCAATAATAAGTGAAGTGATGCCTCAGATTTCCCTTATTTGTTCAGTAAATGAAGAGGATGTCATGGCCGGGCCTTTCACAGTAAAAGCGTGGTGTTTTTTGTGCCGGTGACGCTGTGTGTTTCAGAGCGGGGCCGGGGCCACCATGCTGGACGAGACCCTGGACAAGGAGGTGCTGCTGCTCCTCCAGGGGCCCAACCCGGAACACATGGCCCTCGAGTTCAGGGCCCTCCTGAGCAAACTGGTACCAGCCGTTAGACTAGGCCAGATACTGTAAATGGACTGCATTTATGCAGCGCTTTTTTAACCAGTGGCAACTCAAAGCGCTTTACAATATCGCCTGACATTCACCCATTCATGCACATACCGACGGCGGTGCCAACCGTGTGTGTGTGTGTGTGTGTGTGTGTGTGTGTGTGTGTGTGTGTGTGTGTGTGTGTGTGTGTGTGTGTGTGTGTGTGTGTGTGTGTGTGTGTGTGTGTGTGTGTGTGTGTGTGTGTGTGTGTGTGTGTGTGTGTGTGTGTGTGTGTGTGTGCCAAACAGAAAGCGGAGTTCCGAGACGAGGCGGGCTCGGTCCTGTCTGCTGTCAGGAGAGTCGTGGACCCCCAGCCGACACCAGGGGGCAGCACTGAGCCAGGGCTTCAGGTCAGAGTCGCACTTTAAGACGCGCGCACACACACAAACACACGCACACGCACGCACACACACACACTGTTTCCTTTTACTGAATCACACCTTTTGTATTCATCATTAATCGGTTCAGTATATTTCTCCCTCGTTTTCTCTGTCTCTCTTCCTGGCTCTATTCCCCGTTCATCTCTCTCTCTTATGTAACAAAGCAACAGGCCCATCCTGGATTTATTTTTGCCATCTAACAGTGAGAACACGACTCAGCGCTCCCACTCTCTCTCCCTCATCTTTTCAGCCACCTTCTCTCCCACTCTTTCGCTCCTGATTTTGTTTTCCTGCTGTTCATTATTCTCTTGTGTTCTTGCTCTCTTTCTCGCTGTCTCTGGCGTTTGTGTTCTCTCTCTCTCTCTCTCTCTCGCTCTCTCTCTCTCTCGCTCTCTCGCTCTCTCGCTCTCTCGCTCTCTCGCGTTCTCGCGTTCTCGCTCTCTGGTGCTCTTTCTCTTTCTCTCTGTGAGCTGCATTAGCCACGTAGCGCTGTAGCAGTAAACATTCCTCGCCAGCAACAAGGATAATTAGTGTGGAGTTGGAGCCTCACCTCCTCTGCGCTCCGTCAGTTTTGCCCGCATGTCCTAGCCAATCGGATTCCAGGTCCATGACGTCACACCCAGGACGCCACAATTTGGAACCAGGAGAAGGGAACAACGCCAGCAAACCGATGCTCACCTCCGTGCGGCCTTTGGAAGCCTGGGGCCGGAGTTGATTCTGAGTCTGACCTGCGGTCTCCACCTTCCCCCCAAGGCGGTTCAGGGAGAGCTGGAGGCTCGCAGGGCCGACTGGGTCCTGGGTCTGGACCAGCTGGCCCAGTACGCGGACTCACTGGAGAAGGAGCTGATCAAGATGGCCAGCAACATGCGGAGGTCCCGCACGGAGATCCTGCACCTGTCGGTCAGGTGAGCTGCTCTGTGGGTTCGTGGTTCTGTGTTGGTTGAGTTCTGCTCGTCTTTCTGTTGTCTTTATTTTTTCCGTTGAAGGCAAGCGAGCCCATTCTGGCTCCCAGCCTGAAAGTCGTATTGTTATTATTATTATTATTATTATTATGATCCTCTTAATGAGGCCCTGAGCTGTCTGCAGGGGGATGCAGTCATTAGGGGATTCAACTCCCATCCTAAAGGTTCCTTGTTTTGAGCCCCACTGTAAATTGTGTTGGATTAGTGGATTTGTTTTGGCACCTCCGGGTCTCAGTTGACTGGACTCACTCCAAGACGGGTCGACCCGGCTGTCAGTCAAAACTGACCTTTTGACTCCGCCACAAGGCCCGCCACAAGGCCCGTGTGTGTGTGTGTGTGTGTGTGTGTGTGTGTGTGTGTGTGTGTGTGTGTGTGTGTGTGTGTGTGTGTGTGTGTGTGTGTGTGTGTGTGTGTGTGTGTGTGTGTGTGTGTGTGTGTGTGTGTCCAGATATTTAAGTGGAGTAGGGGTGGTTTAACCGAAGCAGACCATACAGGGAATCCACGCTGCTCTGGTCCTCAGGACTAGAGTGTCTGTGGAACAACGAGGAGAGCTCCATGGTTGACCGTCTCGTAGCCTGTAGCTCCACCCTGGATCACTTCAAGAAGGATTTAACACTTGAGGGGACTTGGTCGGGAGACACATGAGTCCCATGACTATTTTTCGGAGACCAGTCTGCTGGTTGCGTAGCACAGACTGACCTGAGATTAGAGAGACCAGACCTGGATGAGAGAGACCAGACCTGGATGAGAGAGACCAGACCTGGATGAGAGAGACCTGACCTGGATGAAGAGAGACCTGACCTGGATTAGAGAGGGACAGGATCTGAGTGGGACCCGGTTGAAGGGTCTGGTCTGGGGGGTGAGGGGCAGGGGCTCTGGGGGAGAACTGGCGGTCATCACCCTGGGCAACGGAATGGGACACTGCATTGGCCTGCAGATTAGGTATTGTAGATTGCAGAGTGTGTGTGTGTGTGTGTGTGTGTGTGTGTGTGTGTGTGTGTGTGTGTGTGTGTGTGTGTGTGTGTGTGTGTGTGTGTGTGTGTGTGTGTGTGTGTGTGTGTGTGTGTGTGTGTGTGTGTGTGGGGACAGACGGACGGACCCAATCAAGAAGAGATGGTCCCTTTTGGGCTGGGTGAGACGCGGCGGTTGACTCCTCCCTGATGAAGCGTTGCTCCTCTATGTTTCCAGGGTCCAGGAGCAAGAGAACCAGAAGAGACAGCTGGGAGAGGAGCTGGAGACCCTGAGGACCCCCCAGGACAGCAGAGGGGCCCCCAGCCAGGTAGAGACCCCCCAGGACAGCAGAGGGGCCCCCAGCCAGGTAGAGACCCCCCTAGGACAGCAGAGAGGCCCTGGCTGTGGGAGAAGGAGAGAGGGGAGGGGGCGGGGGAGAGGGAGTGAGTGGGTGAGGGCCTTGTGTGAGGAGAAGGGGAGAGAGGGTAAAGGGGAGAGAGGCTGCGGGTGAGGAGAAGGGAGAGCAGGAGAAACACTGCGATTACGAGGGAGAACACGAGGGGAAGATGGTCTGTTTGTATATGAGAGACTCTGACCGTCTGTGTATGTGTAGAGAGCGAGGGCGACGGAAACACACGTCAACACTCAGTTTTATATTCTTTGCAGAGCGTAAGAGGGAGAGAGACGCAGGGAGAGAGGAAGAGGGAGAGAGGAAGAGGGAGAGAGGAAGAGGGAGATGGCACAGGGGGAAGAGGGAGACAGGAAACCAACCAATTTTTTTTTTTCACGAAACAAATGAATAAACAAAGCAGAGAAAATGTTGACACATTCAACGCAGGGTAAGAGGAATGAGCAGAGCGGGGGAGGGAGAGGGAGAGAGAAACAGAGAGAGGAAATGAGATGCTTCTTATGTGTGCTGGAGTCTGAAGTGGGCATTTGCACAGCCCGTGGTGCTTGGCCCTGCACCTACGCATGTTTGGTTGCTATACAACAAGTGAGTCACAGAGGTGCGTGCGTGTGTGCCGGTTAATGAAGTTTATTCACCATCTATTACCATGTAAACGCAGAGAACAGCTGTCCCAATGCTCTGGCTGCTCTCGTCCTTGAGCAAGGCATCTGACACTTGAAGCTCGAACAAGAGGCCACACAAAGTTGCATCTCAGCAGGCATGTGGGATGGTACCGCACTGTGATTGGCCTTAGTGGTCAGAGAAGGGCTTTTTATTCATTTGGTAAGCATCCCATCCAACCTCCCTGGGTTCAAACCCCAGTTGTTCCGTCTGCTAAACATAAATATTTGGAGAACAAACAAATGTTCCTTTGGGGTCGAACCTCTGACATAGTGCAGCACTGTAGCTGAATTTGACCCCACTGCAGTTTGACCTTATGACCTTTTAACCTTCTGTATATCCTTTTTCCCGGCTGTTTCTTCTCTGGACGACCTCCTCCTCCTCCTCCTCCTCCTCCTCCTCCTCCTCCTCCTGATTGGGGATGGAGAGCAGGCCAGGACGGAGCTGGAATGGGACACAGAGTTTGACCTCCGGGACCTCCTGAAGAAGGAGCTGGATGAGAAGCAGGAGGGGGTTGCCGTGGAAACCCTCACCGCCACGACCAGCCAGCCTATAGAGGAGGTGGAAGAGGAAGTGGAGGAGGAGGAAGCCGGGGAAGAGAGGTGGACGGTGGTCGAGGACCTGGGAGGAGGTGAAGAGCCCAGAGACGCCTCCACCCCTCTACCGGCCCCCTCAGAGGAGCCTGGACCCGGGCTGGAGACCCTAGGTGAGTCCATTGACACCACCCCCTTAGAAACAGCAGGTCACCAAGTAGCGTACACGTTTTATTTAGGTTTGGCTAAGGGTCCCTCCACCAGAGAATACAACACTGAACCCCAAGGAAAACATACACATACTGCTAACTTGGAGCTAAAGTCGACCCAGTCGGCAGAGACGCAGCTTTATGGTGGACCGCCCGTATGGTGGTCTTCACCCCCCGGGGATGGGGGAGCAGGGTTTGACCAGAGCCCAGCCTTCTAGGGACTTTGTGTGTGTGTGTGAGTCTTAAGCCTCCCCTCTCTGAGATCCATCTATGGCCGGGTGGGGGACCACTCAGACAGCCACTAGAACCCCCATAATCCCTCCTTGTCCCTCTGTCTGCATGACCGGCCCACTGACACGTGGACAGACGGGCAGACAGAGGGTGACGGTGGAGCAGGAGGGGTCTTCAAGGGCAGGCTGTGCCATTTGCGTTCCATTTCTTTTTCCCCTTCTTTTGGTTGGGTTCCATCGTTTTTCCGTGCTCATATAGGGTCAAAGACGCCGCTGTACGTCCAACTCAAACCGGTTCCCGTCGGGTCCGGGGTGCTTAATGAACTGACACTTGGGTAATGGTCTGATCTTTGTTTTTCTATAGTAATCTTTTGTGTTTGTGTCTGTGTGATAAAGTTTCCTCGGTCGTCGTGGATCCAGAGTCGTCCTTCACCTCTCAACCTCTCCAGGTACCTTGTGTTTCGTTCTATGAAATGATTCTTGGTTTGAGAACCAGTGAGATTCTGCAGCTCACTGACGGAGCGTGATCGGTAAATGGACTATATTTATACAGCGCTTTTTAACCAGTGGCCCCTCAAAGCGCTTTAAGATTTTCACCTATACATGCATACATTCACACACCGACGACGGAGTAAACCATGCAAGGTTACAGCCAGCTGATGGGGAGCCTTTAGGGTGAGTTGTCCTGCTCAGGGACGCCTCCACATTCATCTTAGAGGAGCCGGGGAATCGAACTAGCAACCTTCCGGTTAACAGCCTATCCGCTCTACCACCTGAGCCACATGTCGCCCCATAAACAGTCCTGATGACGGGCTCCGTCTCTGCGCGGCATTCAGGAGCCATTCCAAATCTCAACCGCTCCGCTTGGATCCTGATTTACAAAGCGGACATGTCCTCTCCCCCTCCCCTACTTCCTGTCATGACAGGAAGTAGGGGAATCCAGCGAGTGTCTCTTGAGTTTTCCACGTGCGCCTCGCCGTTCCACAACAACAGGACGCTCTTTGAACGGCTAAACACACACCCCCTCGATATTCCTATATGGCAGAGGCCGCAGCGCAGCTTCCTGCTCCGGTTCTGAGTAGCGCTCGGTTCACACACGCCGAGTGTACGTGAAACAGCTCGCGTTATGAGTGTGGCTGTGTGGTTAGGCGCCTGTGTTGCTGCTCGCTACTGTAAATTCTACCCCCTGGCTTCCTCTGTGTGTGTGTGTGTGTGTGTGTGTGTGTGTGTGTGTGGGTGTTGTGTGTGTGTGTGGTGTGTGTGTGTGTGTGTGTGTGTGTGTGTTGTGTGTGTGTGTGTGTGCTGTGTGTGTGTGTGTGTGTGTGTCAGGAGGAGGGGCTGTGTGACGCCCACACAGAGGGCGCTGGTGAGCAAGCAGGACAGGAATCTAGTAGCTCTCATTCTGAAGCCCACCACTCTCACAACAACAGTAAGAGCGCTCTCTTTATTCCTCTTTCTGTCACCACATCGCTCTCCATACATCTGTTTCCGTCTGCCTCTCTACATCTGTCTCTTCAGTTTCTCTCTCACCGTATGTATGTTTCAGTCTCCCTCTCTCCATCTTTAGTTTCTCTCATTATATGTATGGTTCAATCGCTCTGTTTAGTCTCTCGCTCTCTCGCTCTCTCGCTCTCTCGCTCTCTCTCGCTCTCTCTCGCTCGCTCTCTCTCGCTCGCTCTCTCTCGCTCTCTCTCTCTTTCCCCCCCCCCCTCTCCCTCTGTGCATCTTTAGTTTCTCTCGTTATATATGCATGGTTCAAGCTCTCGCTTTAGTTTCTCTCTCTCCACCTGTGTCTTTAGTTTCTCTCGTTATATATGCATGGTTCAAGCTCTCGCTTTAGTTTCTCTCTCTCCACCTGTGTCTTTAGTTTCTCTCTCTCCACCTGTGTCTTTAGTTTCTCTCTCTCTCCATATTTATGTTTCTCTCTCTTATCTGTCTGTATCTGTCTCCCACTCTCCATCTCTCAACCTCTCTCGTTCTCGGTCAAACATTCACACTCATACTCTTCAATTCTTCCTTCTGCATGTCTCTGCCGCTCTCTATCTCAGTGTCTCGATCTGTTGAATTATTCGTTGTTCTCTGTCTTCGTGGGTATCTCTCTGTCACCCCTCAGCCTTCATCATTACGCCATTCTGGATCACAAAACAAACCCTCCTCCCAACCACTCTGTTGTCTGTCTGTCTCATCCCATGGACTTTGACCTGTCTATCTTTTTCTGTGTCTACATCCCTCTATGTGTATCTCTCTTTCTGTGTCCACCCCTCTGTCTGTCTGTCTGTCTGTCTGTCTGTCTGTCTGGGGGACGAACACACCCTAAATTAAACAATTTCAAACCTCTCTAAGGCCAGGGCTTATCATGAAGTCATTTGAACAACACTTTTTCTCCGATATGATTCAAAAACATGTCATCAAGGAGCAGGTGGAGGGCCTGTTGCTCTTGGAGGCCTTTAGCCAGACTCCCTTTTCAAATGACATGAATTCTGTCTGGATTTGAAATGCCAATTCTTCTTGCTCTCCCCTTGGTGTTTCAAAAGGCCCAGAATGCATCATTCCTCTCGCTGGCTCAAACCATGATCATCAGAGCGACCTGCCTGAAATGGATCAGACCGTAGCACCTGGGAACACCCCTCCTGGGA
>OLKM01000326.1:29913-82256 GCA_900291075.1 Melanogrammus aeglefinus
ACGCCAGACTTTAGTTCTGTTGTTCCGGTCAGCCATTTATACATTGCGTGGTCTTGCTGTGCGTGCAATACAATGTAAAGTTGGTTTTGTTTGTTTTCGGGCTGGTTTGATAAGAGGCTAATGTAGATAACAATAAACAACGACTAGCCAATTTTATGACACAATCACAAAGATGAACAGGAACGCTATTAATGCTCTGAGACCGGAAATTACATCAAAAGTGTAATCGCAATGCTGGCGTCCGAGGATTCAGGAACACACCATTAATGCCCGAGGGCCAGCAGGTTGCAGTTCCCCAACCGGCCACTGATATCAGTAACGAGAACGTCTGATTCTCACACCTGATCCCATTTTAAAGGTCCCATGACATGCCACCAGGTGTGGTGAGATTAGCCGCTATAAGCCCTTTTGGAAATCTGCCATGGGACCTTTTAAGGTCTGGATTCAAGTCCTGCATTATATATCTATATCATCTTTCAGGGTCGGACTCTTCTCCCAATGCTGTCCCCGGTAGGGAGGACCGCCTCTCTGAGTCCAGCCATTCAAAGGTAAGCTGCCTTCTTACTCGAAGATGGATTTGATTGATCCATGGGCCACCCCTGCATACGCACTCACAAATATTGTTGTGGTCAAGTACAATGTTTGTCAAGTACAAATAACTGAGATTTTCGTTTACGTTTTAATTTCTGGTT
The DNA here is from genome assembly GCA_900291075.1 of Melanogrammus aeglefinus. Lineage (NCBI taxonomy): Eukaryota > Metazoa > Chordata > Actinopteri > Gadiformes > Gadidae > Melanogrammus > Melanogrammus aeglefinus. The sequence continues at coordinate 30,606 of OLKM01000326.1, forward strand.
TAAATGGTCAAATGGCAGAATGAGCTGCAGGCACTATAACAGGTGACGCCATCGATTTAACAGGTGATAACGAAACATGCTGGTTTATTGTACCACGGTAGTGTCCCAGCGGTATGTGAATTGTTCAACACTAGACAGAGACGGATAAAATGCTGCCCTACCAGTCCCATGTGGGCGGGAGGTTGGGGAAGAGAAAAGGGCAGAGATTTACTGTAACCTCATCCAGTCGGCTCTCACCAGCACCCAGTGCCTTACCATCACCTAGCTGTCACCAGCACCCACCCAGCATGTCTTCTACACCTGCAGTGGGAGCCCGGCCGACGGCTAGCCACGTTAGCCCTTAGCTTAGCATAAGTGGATGTTAGCGTTGCTGACAGAGCCGCCATGGAGGCACGAGGAGGTGCTGAGGTGCAGGAACGCCTGGAGGGTCAAAGGGAGGACGAGGCTGAGGTGTTCTCTGCTTGCACCCCGCAGGACCAGCTCCAACGCTCAGGCAAGGCCACTGAGGACCTGAGTGATGCCAGTGAGAAGGACGGTACGCGGGCTGTTGCATTGGGTAGTGGAACCACGTTCAAAGATACGACCGTATAACTACCGGACTGTGTAGCAGAACAGCTCTGCTGTATTGTTAACGTGTTTGGTGCAAACCTGCATGCGTCTTTTGTCTTGCAACAGTTTGAGAGCTATAGGGTTTTTTTTTTTGACAAATTGCCAGCCAGAAATCATTTGTTGTCCTGTTCCTTCTGTCTGTTGTCCCCGGAGCTCCTTGGGTTTCCTTACAGAGCCTTCTTGTCTTCCAGAGACGTCTGTGATCTCCGACGGCAGTGAGGTGGTAAAGGAGGAGCGACAGAGGTAAGGGAGCGAGGAACGCTGACGAGCAAATGTTCTGCTCGTGTCGGTGCTAATGAAATCTCACTGGAAAACCTTTTGTTGTGTCGTCCCCTCACAGCCAATCTCAGACGGACAAGGAAATCGAGGTGAGGCTGGCATGAAGTGACCCTTAAAGCACTGCATTGTTTAGAACTGAAAACTTCACTGACTGTCACTGACTCTGGCAATCATACCCATCACCAATTTGCAAATTCTTATACACTTTTTTTAGTATCTTTTACTTTAGTTTTTATTTTATTTTATTTAATCCTATTTTTAATTGATCACTTATGTCCCTGCTTGTTTATATTGTGTTATATATATATATATCACTGTTTGTTCATTGTTATTGTATTCCTGGTTGGGGTAAAACCCTTCTTGGCAATTAAATCCTTTCTGATTCTGATAAGGTGACGAGTGCATAGTTTATTCAACATAGGGGAAGTTTCGTTCTAATGGATTTGTCAGCATATGTAAGCACAACGATCAGCCAATTTGATTGACTTACCTTATATTGTTTAATCATTGACAATGAATATTTTATTCAATGCAGTCATTCGTATGAAGTGAAGCGTTTTCTAATTTTTTAATAATTGTACATTTTAACGTTGCTGTGCCACCCTAGCATGTTGTTAGCCTATCGTGGCGTTGGCCTGTCCATTCAGCGCGTGTCACATGACGTCACCGGCCGACCGCTGTCTCCCCTTGGTCGAACTCCGCAGGTGGAGTTTCAGCGGCTGTCGCTGGGCTTCAAGTGTGACCTGTTCACGCTGGAGAAACGCCTGAGGTTGGAGGAGAGGTCCCGGGACCTGGCGGAGGAGAACGTCCGCAAGGAGATCTCCAGCTGCCAGGGTCTACTGCAGGTGTGTGTGTGTGTGTGTGTGTGTGTGTGTGTGTGTGTGTGTGTGTGTGTGTGTGTGTGTGTGTGTGTGTGTGTGTGTGTGTGTGTGTGTGTGTGTGTGTGTGTGTGTGTGTGTGTGTGTGTGTGTGTGTGTGTGTGTGTGTGTGGTTTTCAATTGTATTTCATTAGTTAGTTAGTTAGTAAGACTGATGGAGGTTGATTATCATCCTTCACTGACTGGAGTAATGAGGCTTTGGGGGTCCCTTGGCCAGAAGTGCCTGCCCAGGGGAGAGGCAACAAGGACCCCCCTCTTTCAGCACCCGGTGGGCCTGCTTTCCCATAATGCCCCTGCCCCCCCCTCCCCAGGCTCTGATCCCGACTGTGCGACGACGACAGCCAGTCCATTGAGATCGTCCACCGGCTGCAGAAGAACCTGGAGATCCTGATCCAGTCCATGACCCGCGTATCCAGCCGCTCAGAGATGCTGGGGGCCATCCACCAGGTCAGTCCCTTACCGGTCCCTGAGATCTACCATGTCCCCCCCCCCCCACTAATCACTACCTGGTGGACCCCACTCATCTGTCCCTGGTGAGTGGGGTCCACCAGGGACAGAACCTGGCCTATGAGCACCCGGCTGTAGGCCAGGTTCTCTTTCTCGGGGTCCCACTCACCTGTCCCTGTTGAGTGGGACCCCCGAGACAGAACCTGTCCTACAGCCGGGTGCTCATGCACCCGGCTGGCTCCTACTCTGTGGGCAGGGGGTTTGACTCCCAGCCAAATGGTTCTGGGTTCGAGCCCCAATGTCTGCCTGACAAGGAGTCCCTGAGGTCTGTCATTATCGTGTTCCCAACGAGCCCTCTTTTATCTCTGTATGAAATGACGTGATGCAGCTCAATGGATAACGGGAGGGCATTGAACAGCCATGACTGAAACGGTCAAACAGCAAGACTTTTTGTTGTGAGCGGAGTTCCCCGCTCCCCTCGCTCCGCTCTGACGCGGTCTCCCGGCCCTCAGGAGCACCGCGTGGGCCGGGCGGTGGAGGTGATGTTCCAGCACGTGGAGAACCTGAAGAGGATGTACACCAAGGAGCACACGGAGCTGGTGGAGCTGCGGCAGACGCTCATGCAGAACGAGCGCTCCTTCGGCTCGCAGACCGACAAAGGTACGCCGGGAACCCCTCTGACCAGCACTAAACCCACCGTCGGACATTAACGTTGAGGGCATTTAGTAGGCGCTTTTATCCAGAGCCACTTACAATAAGTACATTGTCAGAAGAAAGAGAAACAATAACATATCGCTGATAAGGCTAGGATAAGACGGCTAGGATAAGATGCTACACAATGAATTGTAAGTGCCTTGAAGTACAACATACAATGAGGTGTGTTAGAGGGGGATGGGGGGGTAAGGGGGGTAGGCAGAGTCTAGTCAAACTCTGAACAAATGAGGCTTGAGTCTTTTGCGGACGCTGGTGAGGGACTCGGGACGGCCCATGTAGGGTCAGGTGAGACCCATGGTATGGTGCCGTCACGGCCGTCTGATCAGGGATGTGCATCACTGGTCCTGGTCAGCACCGTGTAATGGCACCTCGGCGATTGGGTTGTTTTAAATCAGCAGCAGCAGTGGTTCAACTGGATGTGTGACCATATTTGGTGAAACTTAAAGGAGGTTCTTTTAAAGAGACAGACACGCGGACGGTGTCATTTCTAAACCTGCAAATGTAGACAAATGTGCAAAATGACTCAACGCATTTGGTTACAGCGGACTTCCGAGGAAAATCACAGTCTTCTTCGCAGTACTACAAGGTAGGCATTATTCTCTAACACATTCACTCACTCCCTCACTCATTCTGTGTTTTTTAGGCAGATAGCTGTCATTGCTTTATTTTTAACACTAAATATATACTCATTGTTCCAGTTTTCTGACAAATGTCTTTAACTGGGGCAGCAGGGTTTTAAACCTCAGTGCTGCGCCACACACCCTATACACCTATACATATCTAGGAATAAATTATGAAAAATAATCAGGATCCTTGATAAGCTCCTTTTTTATTATAATATAAAACATTATTTGTAATACATCATATGTATTTAGCCAAAGCTTTTCGTACAATTTGTATCTGCATTCTAGGAACAACACGTTACATAAACAGAACATTAAGAGATGTATTAACTAGTCTGGCTCACTTGCTTTGACCATGGACATGTGACCTATGACTGCGTTGAGCGTAGACTAGCCCTTTAAGGACTGCAGGTCATGGGTTAGGGTTTCACCTTGCCAATCAAGTCTGCAATAGGATATCCTACTTGATATTTGCATGACTTACTGATTATATAAGTGCTCTTAACAGAGAAGAGGTGGTTGATTTTGATGTTGATGTGTTCCAGCCTTCAGCTAGGCGGGTCAGCATCGCAGCTATCCCCCGCTCCGGAGGGTCACCCGGCTTCGACTCGGTGTGTGTGTGTGTGTGTGTGTGTGTGTGTGTGTGTGTGTGTGTGTGTGTGTGTGTGTGTGTGTGTGTGTGTGTGTGTGTGTGTGTGTGTGTGTGTGTGTGTGTGTGTGTGTGTGTGTGTGTGTGTGTTTTTTAGTCCCCTGTTAGAGCTGGGTTATGTTAAGTACTAATGGATAGATTTATGATATAATTACAATAATTCACTGTGCAGATGTACTCTCCCACCTGCCTTTCAGTATAGCCTCACTACGCATGCTATATAGTTATGTTTAGTTTGCAACACACTTTCACTTAAAATACATTCAGGACAACAATGATCATGCATCTCTAATCAAGGCTTTAATGAACACACACGCATGAGCTATCAGCATAAATACATGCATATCAACGATTCAACCATAGCCTGAGGTCATCATCGGGGCGCTGATGACTCCAGTCCGTGACTCTGTGTTCCTGTTTTTCCATGCAGACCAAAACCCAGGACCTGTCAGAGAGTGAGGCGGAGCGGCTCACCAGGAGGTCTCCCTGGTGGGTACCCACTGATTATAACTCTTTATTCAACTCACTCCTCTGAGCACACTCACCCCCCCCCCCCCACGTAGAACCCTCTGGAGCTGCTCCAGATGAGCGCCTGGTGACGTGTGTCTGAAGGACGAACTGCAGAGGTTGGTGTTTTCTGATACAGAGTGGAACCTGGAGTTGTTTGGGTGTGGGAGACATTACCATTTACATTCAGGGCATTTAGCCCTGACGTTTTTATCCTAAGCGACTTACAATAAGTACATTTGTCCGAAGAAAGAGAAACGACACTATATCCCTGTCGGTACAGTAAGGATGTTCATTGAACCAAGTGCCAAGCACCAACAAACGCTAGGTTAACCCATTCCCTGTATACAACAAAGATAGGTAGGATAAGATGCTACACAATGCTAACTGCAATTTTTTTTTTTAGTGCAAGGACGTACAACATGCAATAAGTTCGTAAGAGAAGTGTGTGGGGAGGTGTTAAGGGTGGAGGGCCCTGAGGCTCTGCTGAGTCGAGCTAAACTCTGAAGAAGTGAGTCATTTGAGGAAGCTGGTGAGCGACTCTGCGGTCCTGATGTCGGCTTGGAGCTCGTTGCACCACTGCAGGGCAAAAACAAGAGTATCAAAGGAAGGGTGAGAGAGAGGGCTGCTCCAGGTGTTCCTGGTGGTTTATTGGACGAGGGCGGTCAGGCTCGCTGCAAGCCCCAGCATGGCCCAGCGTGGCCTCGCTTTGACCAGAGGCTCTGGCCTCACCGGGGCCTGGTGGTGCTTTGCCTTGACGCTGTCTGCTGTTGTGGTGTGCTGCGGCCGTTTTGCAGGAACGTGCCGGGAAAGAGCGGCTTGCGGCCCCCGCTCAAACGGTTCATTAGCTCCGGGGCCTGGGGGGACCCGGACGAACCGGGCCTGGCCTCGCTGAACGGGTAAGACGCATGCCGAGCGAGGCATGCCCCCGGCCTCTCGAGGCTGAGGCCCTGCTAAGGGATTTTTAAATGAGGATTTAGATCTAAACCAGGTTTTGGATCTAAATATCTAAACCAGGCTTTAGATCTAAATATCCAAACAAGGTTTTAAATCTATTATTTATTATTATCCCGCTAAATCCAGGATTTGGATCTAAGCAAGGTTTCAGATTCTCAACCAGGCTTTAAATTCTAAACCAGGCTTGAGGTCTAAGCCAGGCTTGAGGTCTAAGCCGGGCTTGAGGTCTAAGCCGGGCTTGAGGTCTAAGCCGGGTTTGAGGTCTAAGCCGGGCTTGAGGTCTAAACCGGGCTTGAGGTCTAAACCGGGCTTGAGGTCTAAACCGGGCTTGAGGTCTAAACCAGGCTTGAGGTCTAAACCAGGCTTGAGGTCTAAACCAGGCTTTAGGTCTAAACCAGGCTTTAGGTCTAAACCAGGCTTTAGGTCTAAACCAGGCTTTAGGTCTAAACCAGGCTTTAGGTCTAAACCAGGCTTCAGGTCTAAACCAGGCTTCAGGTCTAAACCGCTGCTACTAAACATGGTGGTGATGCCAGGAGGCAACCATGTTGGATGTCTGTTCTGACAAGTGATTCCTGTCTGTCAGTAACAGAGGCTCATGAGTTGGCGACCGGTTGCCAGGGTGACCGAGGGGATGTTCTAGTTGATGGATGCCCTTGCAAAGTCGATCTGTCCTTATTAGTGTCGGGCTGCAGTTTATAGTGCCCATTTCATTATATCTACAAAATTGTAGTTTAAAAACATGTAGCTATAAAAACATTTTGTTGAATTTGCAACGCACACCCATCAAAATTCCAATCGAACTAGACAACCCCTAAATGTTGCCGTGTCTCTTCTCTGCTGGTGTGTGTGAACGTTTGGAAACCTTTCCTTGGTTTCCTTGGTTTGCATGACTTTGCATGAATGCATTCTAGAATTTGACTGGATTAAATGCACGTGTTTGGCTGTCTTCAGTCTGTGTGGACCGGTTTGACTTTTTGTTTTGTGTGTGTGTGTATTTGTGTGTGTACAGTGTTGTGTCTGATGAATGTAACGTCTCTTTAGTTGGAGAGGGACCCAGGTGGGCGAGGCAAGTCAAATGTGTGGAAGGACCACGCCCCTGACTTTCTTTTATCGAGTGTGTGTGTTTTGCATGTAAATGTGTGGACCTCCCTCGACCCCCAGGGCCAGCTTCTCCGATTTTCAGTGGAAGGAGCCGCCTGACCCCCCAGAGGCCGAGAAGAGGAGGTCCAGCCTCTCTGAACTGAGCCACAAGCTGACCTCCTTCATTATGCCCACCAAGACGTTAGTCCCTGCTACGCACCCCCCCGGCTGGGGTACCGCAAGCTAGCCACTGCTGGCTAACCACACCAAAGCTTGGCCACTGCTGGCTAGCAGATATTTCTGGTCCTCTATCCGACTAGCTTCTCATGCTGCTCTTTGGGCTCTGCGGATTTTGGTCACAATGAAGGGAGAAATCAAATCCAGACAACGCCCCCTGCTGGCCCTTCCTAGCCGTCCTTCCCCTGCTGGGTCTGTGACGGGTGTCACGGCGACATCCCAGCATGCAACGCCGTGATCTTGTCGACTAACCAGTCCGCCGTTGAATGTCTTGTCACTAACTCTACGTGTGCTAAACCGTCTTTTGCTGCACGGCCGACTCCCGTTTTGCTGTATTTGTCGTCGCTGTTTGCCACCGGGAGCTAATTCTATGCTCATGGATTCCCTGCCACTGAACAAAATCAAACTCCTCCTTCTCTTCTCTTCCGATTTCTCCTCACGTCTTTCAGGAAACAGGAAGAGCTTTTTGTGATTCTGTAAGTGAAGCGTGAAAGGTGGAATGTAACTGAGCGGGAAAAATGGACAGAATAAATGTCTCCTTTCAAGGATCATCGACCGCTCACGTCAGCCCCCCCCCCCCCCTCCCGGCGGCCCTCTCCTTGCTCAAAGCTCTCCTTTCAGCCCCATGCACTTCACTGTTGTGTTGCTGGTGATCACTGATGATTGGTCGGTTGTGTGGTGGATGTTTCAAAGCCGTCTTCGTGGTTCAGGGTCAGTCTGGGAGAATGTGTTTTTGTCCGAATGTCGCAGCTAATCCATCGGTCGATCAATTTTCTGTTGCTGTTGCAGTTGCTTGCCATTTGAGATTTACTAACCGCAAAACCACATCCCTACAAGTGGGCCCTTGCACTGACTGCTGTTGGTCATGAAGACTTCCTCCCTCACTTCAGTCCTTCCATACTTCCATTTGGCTGCCTCTTACTCCTCTTGGACCTCGCTGCCTTCCCTCTCATCCTCCTGTCCCTCCCCTTCCTCTCTTCTCTCTCCTCCTGTCCTTCCCCTTCCTCTCTTCTCTCATCCTGCTGTCTCTCCCCTTCCTCTCTTCTCTCTCTCCTCCTGTCCTTCACCTTTTCTCTCTCATCTTCTGCCTCCTACTCTGTACTCCCTCTCCCTTCTTTCTTTCTCCACTTCCTTGACACTAATTCCTGTCTTTCTCTCCTTCCAGTCCTCTTCCCTCTCTTTGTCGATTCTATCCACACCTCTCCTGTCTTTGTCCGCACATATTCCCGTCTCTAATTGGCTCCCCTTTCTCTGTCCTGTCTCTGATTGGCTCCCCTCTCTATCAGATTGGCTGCCTGTCTCCGATTGGCTCCCCTCTCTCTCTCTGTCCCGTCTCTAATTAGTTCCCCTCTCTCTGTCTCTGACTGGCTCCCCTCTCTCTCTCTGTCCTGTCTCTAATTGGTTCCCCTCTCTCTGTCTCCAATTGGCTCCCCTCTCTCTGTCTCTGATTGGCTCCCCTCTCTCTGTCTCTGATTGGCTCCCCTCTCTCTGTCTCTGATTGGCTCCCCTCTCTCTGTCTCTGATTGGCTCCCCTCTCTCTGTCTCTGACTGGCTCCCCTCTCTCTGTCTCTGACTGGCTCCCCTCTCTCTGTCCCTGACTGGCTCCCCTCTCTCTGTCCCTGACTGGCTCCCCTCTCTCTGTCTCTGACTGGCTCGTCTGTCTCTGACTGGCTTGTCTCTCTCTGTCTCTGACTGGCTCGTCTGTGTCTGACTGGCTTGTCTGTCTCTGTCTCTGACTGGCTCGTCTCTCTCTGTCTCTGACTGGCTCCCCTCTCTCTGTCTCTGATTGGCTCCCCTCTCTCTGTCTCTGATTGGCTCCCCTCTCTCTGTCTCTGACTGGCTCCCCTCTCTCTGTCCCCGACTGGCTCCCCTCTCTCTGTCCCTGACTGGCTCCCCTCTCTCTGTCTCTGACTGGCTCGTCTGTCTCTGACTGGCTTGTCTGTCTCTGTCTCTGACTGGCTCGTCTCTCTCTGTCTCTGACTGGCTCGTCTCTCTCTGTCTCTGATTGGCTCGTCTCTCTCTGTCTCTGATTGGCTCGTCTCTCTCTGTCTCTGATTGGCCCGTCTCTCTCTGTCTCTGATTGGCTCGTCTCTCTTCCACCCTCCAGTCCCAGCTCGTCTCCTGGTCCCTCTGCGTCGGATGCCCTGGTGTCTCAGTCGCTGTCCCACTCCGTCCTTTCCCACCCCAAGGGGGTGGGGGGTCCCTCAGGGGGGGTCCGAGGTGGCCGGGGCCTCTGGCTGTGGCTGGCCATGGTGGTGGTGCTGGCAGGTCAGTGAACTTCAGACAATATAGAGGGATTATCACTCCACGTCACTCCCCACTCTACGCGCATGTCGTTGGCAGAAAGAGAGACGAGAGCGCAATAATGTCTTGTTGTGCGGTTGGTTGCACAAACCCTTTTAAAAAGACTGATCATCCCATTTATTCTACATCTTGCTTGCCAACATAATAAAACAACTCAAATACTTTAATAATTAATCAATAATAATTATGCTTTTTCTTATTCGTGTTGCATGCTTATTAAATGTATACTCTGTTTGAGTTCATCTCCCTCAAAAAGTAGTCCCCTAATTACGATGTTTTTGACACCTCGAAGGGCTTTATCCCGCTTATAGCCATGGTCACTTGCCAAGGAAAAGAAATTAAATCATTTATATTTTCATGCGTTTTAAAATCCAAATATAACGTTTTTCACATAAATGGGACTGACCGTAGCTCCGAGCCGTGTTGGTCAACAAATAATCCCCCCATTAAACCCATTATTAAACCGCATGTTCTGAATGCATGTGTTGATTTGTTCATGTTACCATTGTGTTTATTTATTGGTTAATTCGTATTTCAATCTCAATTGAACTTGAACTTTGAAACCTTTTGTGCTGCAGTAGTAGTAGTAGTAGGAATAAAATATTTTTGATTCATTTCAATCCAGTCACTGAGTATTAAAGGGATTTGGGGTCCCCTCAACCTTTAATTTATGAACGACGGGTGGTCTCTCTGGGTGAGGGCGACCAGCCGGCAGTAACTGTACGGTCAATGTATGAGTAAGGGGTGGTCTCTCTAGGTGAGGGCCCCTGATCTGAGACCAGCCGGTAGTAAGTGTCCCTGTGTCCCTGCAGGTCTCCTGGCGCTGCTGGCCTGCCTGGTGATGCAGCCGGCGGTGGACGCGGCGCCTGTTGGTACCGGCGACTCCTGGATGACCATCCAGCAGCTGCTGTGGCCCTACACCGGGCTCCGCCACAACGGACAGCCCCCCGTCTAGCCCCGGCCCCGGCGACTGGGGGCCCCTGGATCGTCGACATGACTGTCCTCATGCCTGTGGATGGTTTTAGTTGGGGGGTGTTGGGGGGGGGTCCATCATACAGACTGGCTGATGCACAGCAGGGGCATCCCTGGGGTATTTACACATCACGTTTGACCAGAGTAGATTCACTTGGCGTGTGCGTTGGCGTGTTTGTGTTTGAATGAATAATACGACAAGATGGACACTTGAAGGAACGGTCACTGTTTTATTCATTCATCCTGTGAGCTGGACGACTCGTTTTGTCTCAGACACGATTCCAGAAGATGTGATCGGTGCAGATCAATAACACTTCAGAGGACGTTGGAGAACTCCCCCCTGTTCAATAAGCACAAGGAAGGTCTGATACTGTGTGGGCCTGGTGGAATGTTCCACTTTACACGGAAGGGGAAGGAAGAATCAACCTTTCTCCTTTTTACCAGGATATTATTTCTCAATGGGACCAGGAGCAATCCTTTAAGAGTAATATAACACCGCTAATAACGTTTTATTTGTGTTTTTTGAAATATAATTACAATCTATTTATAAAAATGTTTGTTTCCATGAACGGATTGTTTTTGATCATGAGTGAGTGAAGCACCAAACATAATTTTTGTTTTAAGTTGTTGCCGTGCTGTGCACCGTTTTTAAAGTCGTACGCTTTTTGTATATTCCAAAGAGGTTGTTTGAAACTTTTCACAAATAAAGTCGCCAATTGTAGAAAAATCTGGGTGAGGTGTTTCTAATCTAACTCACTTCGTACTACGTAGCTACTATTTAAATATACAACTCAATCTGTTACGTCAGACTAAACCGGGATATCTTCCTCCAGAACTCACATCAGATCGGCACTCTGTCCCTTCAAACCGGATGACACTAAAGTAACCAGCGCTCACGTCAGACCCTAGAGACCGCACTGCACTACAGGGGCCACAAGGTTACTGCAAAGGACCCTTTCACAATGGTGTAGCCAGACAAAGACGGGTGCTCCTCAGCACATGAACTATGGGTCTGCGTCTTTCACGTATCAGGGCCTGAGTAATAGACCAACGTCATTTTAAATGAGAGGACCGGACTACATGTGGGTCATGAGTGAGCCTGTTTGTCCTGCCATGTAAAGGGTCTATAAACACTGTTTCAACAGAGACGGCTCCTGCAGTCGTTTTACTTTGTCGCACTTCAACAGTAGTTGAGCAGCCTGGTGGCGCACAGCAGGCTCTGCACCGTGTCCACAAACAGGAAGTGGGAGGTCTTGATCATGGCCCCGCCCTCGGGGCTCAGGTCGTCGCGCAGCGTGTGGAGGAAGGTCGAGTGGAACTCTGTGTCCGGGCTGATTTCGGCGGAGAAGGCCGGGCTCTCCTCGGTCATCTGCAGCTTCTGGCTGCGCTGGGCCCCCAAGAGGTACAGGCTCCAGGGGCCACCGGGGACCAGGGCGGGGCCGTGGTGTTCACACGCCTGGGGAGAAGGGGGGGGGGGGGGGGGGGAGAGCGGAGGCGTGTGGATGAGGAGCGCTGGAAACGTCCGGAGAAGCATCGGAACACGATGGTAATCATGAGGCTCTGTCCTGTTATTCTTTCCATTTCGCGCACCCTTGTTCCCTAAATGTGCCGATTTGTCCATGTTCCACATTGCCCACCACGTGTTCTCCTCACCTGTAGGACCATGTGTGGTCCTCACCTTTAGGACCATGTGTTTGCGTCGTCTCACCTGTACAACCATGTGTTCGCCTCCACACCTGGCGTTCCACTGGCTCCAGGAGAAGGCCACGGCAGAGGCCTGGAGGGCCATCTGTTCGTAGGCAGTGTGCTCACTCAGAGGGTCCTGGGAAGAACCACAGGATCAGGGGAGGGTTGAGGACGTTACGACCAAGGGGCCAACAGTACTGGGTTCGATTCCCAGGTTCAGCACGCTCTATGATACAGGGTGTTGAACCTGTTCTCATTAACGCTGGAGATTTATGATCACCAGTCAGTCCATCCCACAGGAAGAACGTGGCTCGGTGGCTCCCTAAGGCCTGGAAGGAAGTCAGTCTGTCACCAACCTCACCTTTCAGGTTAGGATGTAAACAACTCCTGTCTCCAGTCTGTCTGTCAGCAATCTGTCTCGAACTACAGTCTTTCTCCTGCTCCAGTCTGTCTGTCTCCAGCTCTAGTCTGTCTGTCTCCTGCTCCAGTCTGTCTCCAGTTTGTCTGCCTCCAGTCTGACTGTCTGTCTCCAGCTCCAGTCTGTCACCAGTCTGTCTGCCTCCAGCTCCAATCTGTCTGTCTCCAGCCCCAGTCTGTCTCCAGTCTGTCTGTCTTCACTCTGCCTCCATCTCCAATCTGTTCAGGTCATCTTTTAGTTCTCCCAGTGCCCACCTTGCCACAGGAGCGGATGTATCGGTCCGTGTGTTCGTTGACGAAGAGGTTGAGGCCAGCGTTGGCCATGGCCTTCCTCAGAGCCCCGCAGCCCATCCATTGACCCTGCAGGTGGGAGAGGACCCCCTCCTGCTCCACCTGAAGCATGCACTGGTGCCCCTGCAACACACGTAAACACATGCTCAGACGTGTTGAACACACGCCAACGCAGCAGACACACTCAAGTACTACAGACACCATTCTGAAAGACTCATTCCCACCCTGCCTATTATCGGTTTGGACTGCTGCCCCCAGGGAAACGTTAGAGGTCCATCAGAACACGCACCACAGGATTCATGAACAGTTTCTATCCCAAAGCCATCACCATACTCAACTCTGACCTGAGAACAAACCAACTAGTTCTGACAGCATCAATCAGTGACACCCACACCTAATGCAATACTCGGCACTTTATATATATTTTGCGCCCTACTCTTTTAAGGCATACGATGGCACTGAGTGGATGGTATAGTGTATGACGACATGAATGTACTGAGTGAATGAGATGATGACAATGTATTCTTTTATTTTATTGACTGACCATTTATTATGCTACCTTTCTTTTTTTTAAGTCCAGTTTGTGAGCTCAATGAATTCTGTTGTTTCCCTGTGCAGTGACAAATAAATCTAAATCTAAAGTACTCAAGTCAATCCGAAATTGGGACCAAATTGTTCTTCACCAGATATTATTGGTTTATTACTGGTAGTGATTATTTAGATCCATAAATAATTGTCATTCGATAGCAATTAGGGGAACTTAGTGTGAAAGAGTGTGAGTGAGCTAGTCTCTCCTCAATAGTCGTCCATCAAAGATGTTCATTCAGCTACACTCAACCAAGAGGTCCTTTAATGAACCATGAACAGTGCACTACGAGGTCCCCCCCCCCCCCCCCACAACCTTGACGGTGATGCTGAGAGTGATGAGCGCTGAGGTGACCCTGAGCCGCGCTGAGTCCGCCCCCAGCGGCTGCAGGGTCCAGGCCTGCAGGGGCAGCAGGCAGTACGTCTCCTGCAGCAGCACAAAGGCCCGGAAGGAGCCCATCTTGAAGGAGAGCCGGGCCTGGTCCGCCTCGTACGACACGCCGCTGACGCCTGCCGTCGTCCACTGGATGGCTGAACAGTCAGGTAACAGTGAGCCAACAGTCAGTCAACAGTCCGACCGGACAGTGAGGTGACGATGTGTGTATGTATATGAATCATGCACTCTGACTAAATCACTCACAATGGACTGCATTCATACGGCGCTCTTCGTACCAGTGGCCACTTAAAGCGCTTTACATTACATTGCCTCACATTCACCCATTCATGCACACATTCAGGAGCCGGGGATCGAACTAGCCACCTTCCAGTTAACAGCCAACCCGCTCTGCCTCCTGAGACACATGCTGCACCGTTGTAAGAGGCTAACGATGAAAGCATCCGCTATAAATGTAGCTAGCTCGATATGCACTGTATAACGCCCACTTCGGTCCACCGTGTTGGGTTCCCAGCAGGCCCCTACCTGTGGGGTCCCAGATGGCCACATTGGGGGCCTTTAGGAGCAGGACGTAGTCGGGCACGGTGAGGGACAGCCCCACGGGCTCCGGGGCCTCGGGGGAGGAGTCGGGCTGGGTCTCGGAGCTCTTCTCTGGGTAGGGGAGAGCCTCCAGCCCCCTCTCAAGCACCTGGTGGGGGACACAGGCCGTCCTGGGTTGGCTAGTAGCCAATAATCGCTAGTCTGTCTTCTGTATTGTACTGTACCTAGCTATCTTTGTTGTATACAGGGAATGGGTTAATCTAGCGATTTTTAATGCTTGCCCTCCTTAACCTTAGTGACACATACATTGTTGTTTCTCTTTCTTCTGACAAATGTGCTTATTGTAAATCGCTTTAGATGAAAGCGTCTGCTAAATGCCCTCAATGTAAATCTAAATGTACGTATGCTGTTTGCTCTGCCCTGGTCCTCTCTAGTGAGATGCTCTGCCCTGGTCCTCTCTAGTGAGAATGCTGCAGGGTGCGGCTCCACCTGTCGCAGCGACCAGCCCCTGGCCAGGGTGGCCTGCGGGGGGAGGCGGAACACGTCGCAGTAGTAGACTCCGCCCAGGGGCGTGTAGCGCTGCAGGTCCACCGTCGCCACGTCTACAGCCTTCACGATGTCAGGCTCCTCTGGTGCAGCTGGTACCTCTTCGCCTACCAGGAGGAGTGGGGGGGGGGAGAGAGAGAGAGAGAGGTGGGGGGAGGAGGGAGAGAGAGAGAGAGAGAGAGAGAGGAGAGAGAAGAGAGAGAGAGAAGAGAGAGAGAGAGAGAGAGAGAGAGAGAGAGAGAGAGAGAGAGAGGAGAGAGAGAGAGAGAGAGAGAGAGAGAGAGAGAGAGAGAGAGAGAGAGAGAGAGAGAGAGAGAGCACTGTTTTACTATATACATTGATCACACACCCTTCATCCCAAGGGACTGACAGTGAATTTAAGATGAACTTAAGGTCATTAAGGAGCAGGGGTTCCCCAGATGTACGCTGATACGTACTTGCTTCCATCTGTGTTTGTTTCTGGTCCTCCGGTTCCTCCACTGGCCTGGTTCTGCTGCTCCTATCTGACAGGGCGCTGCCTGCACTCTGAGGGACACACACACACACACACACACACGACACACACACGCACACACACACACACACACACACACACACACACACACACACACACACACACACACACACACACACACACACACACACACACACACACACACACACACTGTATATCAAAACACACACGCACGCACAGAACACACACACATACATATACATGTGATATAACGTAAGGTGGCTGAGCGCCTCACCTTCCTCCTGCCGGACCCTGGAACCGACTGCACCTCCTCCTCTTTCCCGTGTCTAGGGCTCTCTTTCTTCCCCACCTCTTCTCCTCCTCCTCCTCCTCCCTCTCCTCCTTCTTCTCCCCCTCCTGCTCCTCCTGTCTCCCCTTGGTCAGGGGACCCCGGTTTGGAGGAGGGCTCCTCCTCTCCTCTGGGCGTCCTGGGAGACGACAGAAGGAACAAGTAGCAGGTGAGCTTTTCTTAGGCGGTTGTTTTAAAGCAGTTTCAGTGGGGCTACTGTTGTGGGGCCTGTATTTCTAGCAGAATTGTACATTATTTACAATGCTACTAGAGATCTCAATTTAACCAGTCTAGTGATAGTTAATAAAACTGTACAGTATTTTGTCCGCAGTTGTGATTATCCAGTTGTTCTTTGATAGGTATTATAATCAAAGGTTTGGATATTTCGACTCATTCAAGGGTTGTACTTTATTTTGACTCATTTCTACAGTGAAGACCTAAAAGCTCCAACATAACACATAAGAGATGACGCAGTCACCAAACACCGCGTTAAATCATGAATTTCACATCTTCAATTCCAGTAGCCACCGCTCGTTCTGATTACAGCTTTGCCATTCTCTGCATTCTCTCTACAATTAAGAGGAAGTCAGCAGGAATAATTTACCCACAGGAAGTTGACACATGTATTTATTCATCTGAGCACTTGTGTTCTTGTGACCGCTTCCAGCTCTTAATCCCTGAAACTGTTTAGCTGTTGACGACTTCTTTACTGTAAATCAAACCTACAGTCTTACAACACCATAAATGAAGAAATAAAGTAACCACTAAATAAATAGTTTTCACGGCACACCTGCGGATCGAAAAGCATTCCAGGAGACGACCTCATGTCACGATGAGGCAACGCCAGAGTGCTGTCATCAAGACAAACCACACTTACCCTTACGCTCAACAATCTCAGATATGCAATAGACTCAAGTGTAGTAGTAGTAGTAGTAGCATTAGAACCAGTTTAACTAGCAATAGATGGAACAGTAAAGTGGTAAGTAAGTGTGGCCTGATGGCAGGAGTAGTAGCAGTAGAACTAGCAGTGGTGGGGTTAGTGATGGAGGTAGTGGTGGGGTTAGTGATGGAGGTAGTAGTGACAGTAGAGGGGGGGTTAGTGATGGAGGTAGTAGTGACAGTAGAGGGGGTTAGTGATGACAGTAGTAGTGACAGTAGAGGGGGTTATTAGTGATGGAGGTAGTAGTGACAGTAGAGGGGGGTTAGTGATGGAGGTAGTGGTGACAGTAGAGGGGGGGTTAGTGATGGAGGTAGTAGTGACAGTAGAGGGGGGTTAGTGATGGAGGTAGTAGTGACAGTAGAGGGGGGGTTAGTGATGGAGGTAGTAGTGACAGTAGAGGGGGGGTTAGTGATGGAGGTAGTAGTGACAGTAGAGGGGGGGTTAGTGATGGCGTGATAGTGACAGTAGAGGGGGGGTTAGTGATGGCGTGATGGAGGGTCAGGAGGAGGACCTGCTGCTGAGGGGCCGCGCCCCCAGGGCGGTGAGCCTTGCGTGGGGAGACAGGTGGTCGTAGCGGGTGTGGAGGATTCGGAGGGCCACGTCACTCAGGGCCAGCGGCTTGGGGAGCTCGAAGGCCACGCCCGCCTCCTCGAACTGGAAGCCCTTAAACCTGGAAACACAGACACAGTAGAACCACATCCGTCCAGCTCAGCGGACATAGGGGACATTTGGGTTCCTGTGCGGCCGTTCAGCAGACACTTCAGCCCAAGGCGCCTCACGGTGAATGAAGAGTAGCATGTTATTATGAGCAGATAGGGGTGAGGCCATCTTGCTCAAGGGCGCTCGGTAATTGAAACTGGGAAACCGAAACTGAAGCCAAATTAGTTTGATGACATACGAAAAGGATGCGTGTCTATTTTCCCTTAAACCGGCTCGATATGCAGGCTCAGACATGAAGCACAGCCATTTTATAAGGCACACGTTGTTGCAGGAAATGGTCACCATCACTTCCATATGCGGCGCTGTACATGGACGACCAATCAGAGAAGCCCGAGAGTCGTAGGAGGAATTCGCAGAGCGCCACGTCACTCAAGACGGCCAGCGGCCTTGGGGGAAGCCGCGAGAAGCCACAGCCCGCCTCCCGAACTGGAAGCCCTAAAAACCTGGAAACCACAGACAACAGTAAGAACCACGTCCGCTCCAGCTCAGCGGACATAGGGGACATTTGGGTTCCCGTGCGGCCGTTTCAGCAGACACTTCAGCCAAGGCGCCTCACGGTGAATGAAGAGTAGCATGTTATTATGAGCAGATAGGGGTGAGGCCATCTTGCTCAAGGGCGCTCGGTAATTGAAACTGGGAAACCGAAACTGAAGCCAAATTAGTTTGATCACATACGAAAAAGATGCGTGTCTATTTTCCCTTAAACCGGCTCGATATGCAGGCTCAGACATGAAGCACAGCCATTTTATAAGGCACACGTTGTTGCAGGAAATGGTCACCATCACTTCCATATGCGGCGCTGTACATGGACGACCAATCAGAGAAGCCCTAGGAACCAACCAACGAGAGAAGCCCTACTGACCAACCAATGAGTGAACCCCTACAGACCGACCAATGAGAGAAGCCCTATAGACCGACCAATGAGAGAGGTGTTTGTGAGAAGCATGCTGGGTACACACCGCGGGTTCTTGTTGAGGTTAGCCCAGACACACAGGGTGACATGGTGGTCCCTGACAACCGTCGCCATGTTGCCTGTCTCGATGTCCACCATGGAGCCAGCGTGCTAGCATTAAAAAAAGGGCACATTCAAACAAAACATGGTGTGTGTTGGATCCTTACAACTGTGTGTTTGTGTCGTGTGTGTGTGTGTGAATTGCTGATTGTGTGTAAGTGTTTGTGAGTGTGTGTGTATATGTGTGAGTGTGCTTGTGTGTGTATGTGATAGAGAGTGCGTGCGTGCGAGCGAGCATGTGTGTGCGCGCGCGAGTGAGTGTGGTTTGTCCCCCTTACATTGAGCACCTCCTGGGCGATGAGCAGGTGCTTGTGGTGCACCAGCTCCTGCAGACAGTGGATGTGCTCCAGGAGCCTCTGACGCTCCTCCTCCTGCACCTGCTCCTGCTCCTCCTCCAGGGCCTCGATCAGCTGGGGAGACAAACACGTCTTCATGCCTGACCTGACCCGCCGCGCGGGGAGCGGTGGGGGAGGGGGAGGGCAGTACGACCGTTTGATTGACGTACTTACTGTCCAATGCCACTTGGTGGTTCTGGAAATCATTGGCTGGAGTTTTTCGAGCTCTGCCCGTTCCACAGATGATTGACTTGTTTAATTTTCATGTCAGTACTTCTAACTCAGTGGCTGTAAGCGGGTTATGATAAGGATTTCAAGTAATTTTGCAAAAATGGCCAAAAAACAGAATTCCATACCCAACCTTTAATGAGGCATTTACTCATTTCAGAGAGAGGTTCTCATTTTGTATTTAGCTTCTAATTGTTCTTTTCTAGCTCGAGATAGGTTAGCGAGGTCCGGACCTCGTTGCCCTCATCACTGGCTACGGGCATGGGTTGGGCCGCATGTATACGTTGGGATACCGAGTACTGGACCTTGGGGCTGAGGGAGGGAGAGGGAGGAACACGTTCCTGCCCGTCCAGCAACACTCTCTCTCTCACCTGCAGGGCGAGGGAGCACTGCTGCAGGGCCGGGACGGCGTGCACTTCAGGGTCGTCCCTCCAGAGGCTGATGTAAGTATTCACTTCCTGGGTCTGGGAGGGGTCAGGTCGGCCGTCACACAGCATGAACCTGTCCCACTGAACACACAGAGCAGCATGACTCTCTCTCTCTCTCTCTCTCTGTCTCTCTCTCTCCTTCCCACTCCCCCCCTCCCTCTCACTCTCTCCCTCCCTCCCTCTCCCCCCTCCTCTCTCCCCCTTTTTCTACTCTCCCTCCACACCCCCCGACCCCCTCCCTCCCTCCTCTCTCCCCCCCCTCTCTCTCTCTCTCCCCGCCCCCCCCCCCTCTCTCTCTCTCTCTCTCCTCTCTCTCTCTCTCTCTCTCTCTCTCTGCCTCTCTCTCTCTCTCTCTCCTCTCTCTCTCTCTCTCTCTCTCTCTCTCTCTCTCTCTCTCTCTCTCTCTCTCTCTCACCCACCTTGGCTTTCTCTCTCGTGTCAGCAAGCCATCTCTTAACTGCAACTTGGTTTTCCTCCAGCAGATGGCGCACTTCGTTCAGTTCGTCTTCTCTGCGTTCTTGGTCCTATTGGAGGGTTGGCAACAAATAAACAAATATTATTAACATGGTAATGGATTTAATGAGTGTTTTTAAACATTTTATTTATATATAATGTATATAGTTCATGCAATATTTCATAAATTGACGTTCACAAAAAAACAGATTAGGCCTACTTTGATGAGGAGACGCTATAAATAAGCAGGTGTTATACTACTTCCGAAGTGCTCATTATCAGTCATCCACTGGCCTTGGCCTCCAGTCTCTCCATCTCCTCCTGCTCCCTTCTCTCCCGCTCCAGCCTCTCCTGCTTCTCCTGCTCCTCCTGGAGGCGCGCCACCTCTGCACCACAAACACAGTCCTCAACAGTGACCTCCAGACCAGTGGTTCAAACTCTACCTACTAGAGTACCCCCTCTAAGATATTTATTCACACCGAGCTAAACACTGAGGGTGTGTTTAATTTTCTATCTATCTAGCTTTCCGAATTGAAACTTGCTCAGGGTGAAACAAAAAGGATAGTTAGCCTCTGCAGGACTCCACAGTACCCCTAGGGGTACACGTACCCCCATTTGAGAACCACTGGTCTGTAGGGGTCTCACTCGGGCGCGAGGCGATCAGTGGGGGAGGTTACCTTTTTCTTGAAGCCTCCTCTCCTCCTCCTCCTTCTCGAGCCGCTCTCTCTCTGCCTTGGCCTCCTTGGTCTCCTTGGCGCCTTTGGCTGATCCCCTGACCCCTTTGTCCAACTTTTTGGCCGACTTTGACACAAAACATTAGTGTCAGCAAGGGAGGTCAAAAAAGATGACACTGTTAATCTTGTGTGGGACATTTTTTGATGGACGACCAGATGGGCCAGCGCTGCAGCCAGTGTTGCCAGATTTGGCGGGGAATCTGGCAACATTGCTGACCGAGTTGGACGTTTTTACACATAACACTTATTGATACTTTCAAAACTTTTAATTGTTTGCTTTGATAACGGTTGGTAAGAAAGTAAACTACAAAACGACCTCCATTAAAGGACTACGTTAACCATCACTTGTAGCTTGTATTCGTACAATAATGAGCGTTTTCTCACCATCTTCACAGATTATCAACGTCTGTGGCGTCCCAGGTGCCATGGATACGACGCATGCGCTGTCAGCCCGACCGCGACCGTTTGCCAGGTTGGGCTGGAAATCTGCCCCAATCTGGCAACCATGCTAGTCGCCTACGTCAGCCGGAGCCACGCCCCGCGGAAACGGTAAACAACCTCCTCGTAATTTGCATGTTAGCTTCAGTTTCTAAACAGGAGGACGAGGAATCTCACAGGATTACCGGGTTTATTTTTTTTCTAACGGCGATGCTTGCTGTGAAGACGTGAAGTCCCCATAAAAAGAGATAAAGTAATTATAATATTTGACTGAAATGTTTTCAGACACGTGCGTCATTAGCTAATGTCAGTCACACCGAGCTAAACACTGAGGGTGTGCTTGACCCCCTGGGAATGTATGTACATACTGTATGTGTACAGTGGACAGTATTACGTTAGCGTTCCTCCTTTTCGTTGACCTTGTATGCATAACTGGTGAAATCTGTTCTCCGATCTGTTGTTATGTACTTGACCTTTGTTGCGTTCTCAGCGGTGTGAACCTCCCCTCCCCAACATGGCCAACCCCCTCCGGTCGGAGGTGATTGCGCTCTATAAGCACGTAAGTTAATAGGTGTCTACACCCCTGAGACACATGTGATGACAACAGAACTTCGATGTGAAACCATGTGTCGGCCTCTTCCCCTCTATCTATCTGTCTGTCTGTCTGTCTGTCTGTCTGTCTCTCTCACACACACATGGCACATGTGATGATACATAACAGAACTTCATTCCCTGAAACCATCTCCATGCGTCTGTTTCTTCCTCTCTTCCAGTTGTTGTATCTCGGACGCGACTACCCTAAAGGAGCAACTTATTTCAAGGAGCGCCTGAAGCACGCCTTCATGAAGAACAAGGACGTGACGGACCCCGAGAAGATCAGGACCCTGGTGAAGAGGGGAGACTTCGTCATCAAGGAGCTTGAGGCGCTCTACTTCTTAAGGAAATACCGCACCATGAAACACCGTTACTATGACGAGCATGAAAAGTGATGGACAATTGGCTTGCATTCTTATAAAGTGAGGTCCCATTATATTTAGTACAAGTTATACTAAGGGACTTATCTCAACGTTCAAAACTTTTGTTTCGTTTGTTCTCCAAACACCATATGCCTTTAGTGTTACCCCAAATGATAATTGATGGGTCAGGGAAAGATTACATCTTCACCCATGGGTGAAGATGCTCTCATACACAACATGTCCCCTGGTCACTCTTGCTGCAGCATAGACATGATGAATCCATTCCACATTCACTGTGGGTTACACTTCCACAATAGCATCACAGTCATACTGTAATTATACTTACAATTCCTCGTAATTCATATTTTCGTTCAGTGCAAATTCTGATGCCAACACTATTATTATTTTAAACTTGATCGAAGGCCTACAGGATGTACATTGTTTCATTGTAGATACAATTGTAAATACATAGACACAGATTGGTCCTTTGATGCCTGTCGCTATAATGCATATTTAAATGTTTGGTGTCCCGTGGTGCAATAAATAATTATTTTGTAATTTGCTCAAAGATATTTATTCTATTAACTTGATGATTTTTTTACACACATTATCAGAACTATCCATGCGATGTGATGTTACTGTCCTATAACATCAGGTCGTAACATGTCCTTTGGTCAAGTCCAGCTCGACATCAGAAAAAGCGAAGTTAGTGTTTCCCATCTTCCTCGCTTCGTTCTTTGTGAGGTCAAAGTTTCTCGTTCGGCCAGCAACCTTTGGAAAGAGTGAACACGGACAGAGATCAGAGTTCAGATGCAGTTCTGAAATCCCCATAGACGTGGTGCCATGGCTGTCAGACGTCTTTGGTGGAGTGTTACCTTCTCCTTGAAGAATCTGAAGACGTGATAGCACGTTGTGTCTTCTTTCATCAGTGTCAGCCGAGAATCAATGCTCACCTTGCAGCCTCCTGTTTCAGGATAGAAATGCAAGTCATGAACAATAGGCAAACAAATTCAGTGGCATTGCAAACCATTTCCATTGTTAATTTAATATACTGCAAATCTGAATAAAAACAGTACAATTTCTTGTTTTTATTAGGCTGGTTCGAGTCCTGAGGAGGGGGGTCTTTTACCTGATAGTAGACTGACGATCACGCCCACTGTCAGGGCTGTGAGGGTCCCTATTGGGCTGAAGTACATGTAGGACACAGAGTACCAGCTGTCCGCCAGCATAGGCCTGCTGGAGCAAAGGAGGAATAAGAAAAACAGGACATGTTTCAAATAAAGCGCCCTTATTTTACCACAAGGTTTGAGCATTATCAGGGCCCATTAACACAAAATCAGGTTGCATTAAAAAAAAAAGGTTTGAAAGGATGAATCAGCCTCACATACGGTGGTATAACATCACTATGGCAACGAAGTCAACACTGAATGGGGAGATATTTTGCTGAACAATTCTGATCCTTCATTCAGTTTTCTTAGAAGTCAGGATTTTGCATGCGTGTTCGTTAATACTTTCAGTTATCTCTCAGCGCCCCCTAGTGGCCACATAGCAGACGTTCTGCAAACGTTCTATGGCTGAACATGGAAGAAAGTGTAAACTAGATCAGTTTTTCAAAAAACACATCAATTTTGGAGTCAAGCCCATTGCTTCTATAGGCTTACCAAGTGTTGCGCTACAGTATAAGTTATCCTAATGGTATGACCTGAAGACGCTGCTCTCTGGTGAGCCTGGGGTGACGGTGCCGTGTGGAGGCAGCAGGGTGGTGCTCTCTGGGCTGAAGGTGCTCTCTCTGGTGGAGGGGCTGTGTGGAGGGGGCAGGGCCGTGCTGCTCCAGTTGGAGACGCCCGTGGAGAAGTTACATCCAGCCGTGCTGAGGTCCAGCGGCCTGCTCATCACAGCGGGTGGAGGGTATATCTGGGCTCCGATCCCCACCCACAGGGCGACCACCAGGCCCGAGAGCAGCCCCAACACGGCCCCCTGGAAGCGGGGGGGGGAACAAATGATGGTTTTTCAGAATAAAAGTATATTGTTTTATATACTTTTATAAGCATAATGCCTCCCATACTGGTAGAGCAGAATAAAAGCTATCCACAGTTGAATGACGACTTACTTTGGAATTAGCAAAAGGGAACAGGATGCCCAGCGTGAAGAGACCGAGCAAAGGTCCGCCGATGATGCCAAAGATGGTGATGGCGGCCTGACAGTGGAGCACAGACCACACACCTACTCTGTAAACACTCTTAGTAACTGACGCTGCTGCAAGCAAAGCATCATAAAGTGAATTCAGATACACTTTCTCGCCGCTTTCTTATAACATGTTCGCGTAGTTCTGATGTACCTGTAGCACCCCCCCCATGAGGGAAGCGATGGCCGCCATGGCGATGCACAGAGCCCCGTACAGAAGACCTGAAACAGCAGAGTAATGGGGAACTGTCACTGCAGTGCTTACTCCTGGTTTCACTTTTTTCAGTTAGGTTCATGTTAATTATCCATGTAATACTTTGCTGAAATGAATGTCATGGACACTGCATTTATACAATGCTTTCTAACCAGTGGCCACTCAAAGCGCTTTAAAGTGTTGCAGAACATTCACCCATTCACACACCGACCGACGGCAACCAATCCCTTGAACCAACCATGCAAGGGAGCAGTTATGGTGAGGTGTCTTGTTCAGGGACACCTCATCAGCTAGGAGGAGCCGGGGATCGAACTAGCAACCTTCCAGTTACAAGCCAACCCGCTCTACCTCCTGAGCCATGTGCCGCTCCGCTGATGCTGATGAAACAATCTTTTTCTAGTCATCTATATCTTTTAGGGGCAGATTTTTAAGGGCAGATGTTACTTACTGAGGCCTTTGGATGCCCACGACAGGTGCTTCTCTGACAGATGGATGTGAGGTCTGATCAGGTCTTCTACAGTGACCGCGGTCAAGGCGTTGATGCTGGACGAGACTGTGCTGCAACAGGGGACATCATGCTCACGTTAAAGAGCGACCGATCACTAACACACCAACTGGGGAAACACAACACTGCAGCGTTTCTAGAGATCCATCATGAACACTAGACCTTACATTCTGCACAAAGGCTCCTGGACATTCTACCACCTCCAGAAGAATGGACCAGGGTTGTGAAGATCACCATGTGAATGGATAGCATGTAACAACATTGTGTAGCATCTTATCCATCTATCTTTGTTGTATAAGAGGAATGGGTTAACCTAGCGATTGTTAGTGTTTGGCAGTTGGTTCTATAAACATCCTTGCTGTACCGACAGCAATATATTGTCTTTCTTCTGACAAATGAACTTATTGTAAGTCACTTTGGATAGAAGCGGCCGCTAAATGTCCTGAATGTAAATGTAAGACAGTTTGATCGGCTCGTCATGTCTAGGTACTTTGTTTTGAGAGAACCTGAGCGAGCCGCTGTACGCCGCCGCCACGAACAGCCCTGGGACACCGGGGTAGCTCCTCAGGATGTCCATCACCAGGTAGGGCATCAGCTGGGGAGGATCACACGGGCGCTGGGTCACAGGCATCCATGGCGTACGAACGGCCCAGTGTACACAACACTAACCACCCAAGATCTAACCTTAACCCCGCCATACCTTACTCTTATCTAACCTAAACGTATTCATCCATAACCTAACCCCAAATTCATCCCTTAAACTGACCCTCATAAATCCCCAACCTATCCCTAACGATACTTGTCAGAACTGAGACACCAAGCTGTGATGGAAAATCGACATGTTGTTGCGTTTTTCTTCATGAACTTAGGTTTTGTTTACTATTTCGTGTATGTTCTTGCCATCCTGATCGCCTTCAGGAGCGTCTAAAATGTAAACCTTTGTGGTTGGTTATGCAATCTCTTCTCACTCTGTTCCCATGTTATCTTCTGTTGGTTTGGGCCTGTTCCTCGACCCCCTGGGGAGGCGTCAGGAAACAAACTGGTTACAGGGCACGGCCGCGACCGCTTATTTATGATATTCTGAGGAACTTCAATCAATAGATTACCTTCTGGTTAACAAAGGCTTTTGGTTTATTGGGACAGCTGCCCTCAAGAACCCAATCTAAGTGTATAAGAACTCCTGACTTTAGCCACTCAGTGGACTATAACTTGCGGACCTTTAGAGAATGAAGAGAGACGCAGGGCGAGCTCCCATCTGAGGCCTCAGATAATTGTATTGTATGCCTGTTTTGTTGTTTGTTGATGTTGATGTTGCGATGTATCTTTGTTCATACTTTTATTACAAATATATATGACCAGCAATTTGCTGCAAGTATTGTGTGCTTTTTGCATCTAAATATCTCATCTGTCTCAGACGCAAAATCGGATAGAGAAATTGCCACGACAATGCCAAGTGGCTTCCCCCTAACCATAACCTTATCAAACCCATACCCTATTGAGCCTAGCCTAACCACAACCTTTTCTAACCCTTATTGACCCCTAGCCTAACCACTACCTTATCAGAGCTTTTCCCTATCGACCCATGAATCCCTAAACTAACCATAATCAATCATTATCTAACCTAACCCTATCCATCCCTAACCTCACCATGAGCTAAGCAGCTGTGGTCAGAAGCTTGCGCTCCAGGCCCATACTGCAGCTGAAGGCCACATGAGGGAAGGTGTTCCTCTGCACTGTACCTGGTCGAGCGCGGTCACTTGGCCCGTGGTCCAGGGGTCACAGCTCTTATAGACGGAGTAGAGACACAGACCCGAGATCACAGAACACACCAGCACCATCCACAGGCCAATCAGGTTCAGGTACAGAGCCCTGGCCGGGACACACAGGCCCGTATAATTATCATGTTCAGAGATGTTAGGCTCAGTTACACACACACAAACTCACAGACCCACACACACACACACACACACACACACACAAACTCACAGACCCACACACACACACACACACACACACACACACACACACACACACACACACACACACACACACACACACAAACTCACGACCACACACACACACACACACACACACACACACACACACACACACACAAACTCACAGACCACACACACACACACACACACACACACACACACACACACACACACACACACACACACACACACACACACACACACACACACACACACACACACACACACACACACACACACACACACATAAACACACATACACCCTTTGGGAAATAATGTATCCACTACAGACCTCCTACTTTTATTATTTGCCAATATTCAATTCCAATTTGATGTAGATTTACATCTGTCAAAAACAAAATATATTTTCCGTTCAATTTGGAAGAACAGTTACACACACGCAAACTCACAGACACACACACATAAACACACGTACACACACACTTCATAATACACGAACACACACACACTTTTTTTAGATACAAACAAACACCCACACATCACTTCTACTCAGACTGTTAGTTATGCGTTCAAACAATTAACCATAACACTACGGTGTGTGACTGTGGAATACTTCCATAAAGCAGGCAGTGTTTGACTCTGACTGAAACTTGTTAACCTTAACATATAAGTCAGTAGAAGTAATCCAGGAGTAAGAATAAAGGGGGCTCCTTTCATCTTGTTGGACGTCATAAAGCCCTCCCTGTCTCTTGGTCTCAGCCGTGCTACTCCCACAGGACTTACATTCTGGCGTGGGCGATGGTCTTGCAGGAGAGGTATCTCTGGACCTGGGCCTGGTTGATACCGTACACGCTGACCCACACAAAGGTCCCCCCTATGGTCAGGGTCCAGAAAGTGTGTCTCCTCAGGGGGTTCATGTCGAAGCTTCAGGGATGGAGATGGAGGGAGTGAGGAGGAATAAGAGGGAGGAGAAAAACGAGCCAACTGAAGTCAGCTGGAGATTTCTCATTTGATCAACTCTTGCCTTCGTCTTTGCCACAATGTACATCATTTTAACTGAAATAATTTCCCCGTCCTTTATGTCTACACGGAATAACCTCAATGTTTGTTTCAAGAGCATCTAATTTAAACAGTTAATCTGTTCCTTAAATTTTGCAATACGTTAGTTACAATTTTAATTTAATAAATAAATAATGATGGAATTGTACATTCCCGACCATTCATTGGTCCACAATCATCAGCTACACTGGTGATTAGCTCGTGGCTAAGGTAGCAGCACACTCACTCCCAGAGGTTGAGCCTGCCTCCCTGCTGTGAGTGTTGGATGATTGGGCCAATCCCTCCCTGGAGAAGCACGGACCTGATGATGACGGCCATGAAGCCTGCCAGCATCACCCCCACCTACAGGACAGAAAAATATACAAACAAAATATATTATGCATTATCTTCATCTGATGCTTTTATTATCACTTTGTCTATATTTAGATGGTAAGGATGCCCACTGGCGCCTCCCTTGGGAGGTGTTTCAGGCACGACCGGTGGGGAGGAGACCTCGGGGAAGACCCAGGACTAGGTGGAGAGGTTATACCTCAACACTGGCCTGGGAACGGCTCGGGATCCCCTGGGACCCCCTGCTTGAGCTGCTGCCCCCGCGACCCGACCCCGGATAAGCGGATGAGGATGAGGATGAGGATGAGGATGATTTAAATGTCCCCATGGCTTGTTCACTTTCTTTTCATCTGCACTGTGGTACTTATTTACTGCAGCCGTCACCTTTGTGATGAGTTAAGTTATGAAGATGAACCAGAGTGCTATCCCCTGCGATGTAAATAAGTGGATGTTTAAGTTCTGTCTTCCATCCAAGATGTTTCATTTGAGCTCAGTGCCCTCATGAGGTGAACAGGGTAGACTAAACCTTGAAGTTGTTCAGTATTCCCCTTTCATAGATTTGGATGGGGGATCATTGCGGCTAAACATAGTATCCTCCCAGTGTCTTCCTGGAACGCTCCCCCCATCACAGTGTACTAGGTTGGCCTTTGTGCTGTTTTTAGTCGGGTCAGTGGCTAGGTCCCATTGAGCGACCCCTTCATTACCTGAGTTCTGTGTGGGAATGCCAACTCATCTAACCTTAATCTGGATTATGGTCAGCACGTTGTGGTTCTTACCTGAAACACGTCCGTCCACACCACCGCCTTCAGGCCGCCCTGCAAACCCACCCATGGGTGACATCATTACAGGAGCAAACCACGTCTGAACCACGGCTCAGCCAAACCTCCAGGCTGAGGTTAGCTGAGCCCGAGAGGCGGAGCCTATGGCTTAGAAGAACCAAGCCTCTCCCCTAATGACAGCACGTGGTTACAGCTAACAGCTTTCTTAGGTCACTTCTTGTAAGTATTGTATTCATCCATATATATATATGCATGATGTATACAATTATATATATACTACTATATATCTAGAGATAAAAGCAGATTGAAATGATTTGGTACCAAGGTGCAGTAGAATGTGCAGACAATCCCTGTGGAGATGACAGCTCCCCATAGGTCCATGCCGGTCACTGAGAGAGAGAGAGAGAGAGAGAGAGAGAGAGAGAGAGAGAGAGAGAGAGAGAGAGAGAGGAGAGAGAGAGAGAGAGAGAGAGAGAGAGAGAGAGAGAGAGAGAGAGAGAGAGAGAGAGAGAGAGAGAGAGAGAGAGAGAGAGAGAGAGAGAGAGAGAGAGAGAATGAGGGAGAGAGAGAGAGAGAGAGAGAGAGAGAGAGAGAGAGAGAGAGAGAGAGAGAGAGAGAGAGAGAGAGAGAGAGAGAGAGAGAGAGAGACAGAGAGAGAGAGAGAGAGAGGAAAGAGAGAGAGAGAGAGAGAGAGAGAGAGAGAGAGAGAGAGAGAGAGAGAGACAGAGACAGAGAGAGAGACAGAGAGAGAGAAGAGAGAGAGAGAGAGAGAGAGAGAGAGAGAGAGAAGAGAGAGAGAGAGAGAGGAGAGAGAGAGAGAGAGAGAGAAGAGAGAGAGAGAGAGAGAGAGAGAGAGAGAGAGAGAGAGAGAGAGAGAGAGAGAGAGAGAGAGAGAGAGAGAGAGAGAGAGAGAGAGAGAGAGAGAGAGATGTAGTTTAGTTCCGACAGGTAAAACCACCATGCAGGTTACAGTGCTCTCAAAAAAATGTAAATTAGTTATGAAGAGGCCCACCGTGGTTTTTTTCTTAATTGTATAACCTATCACTCAATTTCGGCAAATTAGATGTTCTTACCTAATTTATAAAAATAGGCTCCTAATTTATAAAATAGGCTCCCCCCCCCCCCCCCCCCCGCTCGCGTAGGGAACCGTAACGGCCAGCAGCGGCCCTGAGTGCTCTCATATGTGCACCCACCTTGGTTCAGAGCCAGCGCCGGGGCGTAGATGACGATCCCGGTGTAGAGCACCTGGCACAGAGACAGACCATGTATGGACAGACCCTCACGCACAGGGAGAAGGAAGCTAATCCGGAGCAGGGGTGGGATGTGTTGTGGTCAGGTGAAGGTGCTGACTCACGGTCTGAACGATGAAGAGGACGGTGCCCATCAGCCTGGTGGCTCTGTTGAAGCGCAGCTCCAGGTACTGCAGGCCGACAAGGCGTTAGGCAGAGTGAGTGAATGGGTTAGTGTGGCAGGGTGAGGGTGTTTTGACGTGTCAAAGAGTCAAACCCATGGATATTTCAATAGATTGTTACGTGGATGGACTGAGAACATGAATGGAACATGGAATGATTAATGCATGAATATACATATTTATTGAATCATCCGGTCTGTATCCAAAACAAATGAAACAGTGCTGTCTTGTATCAAACGCTTTTCATTTGGTTTCTGGGTCAGAAGTCCTGACCATGTTTCAACATGAGTTCATTAAGTATCAGTTGGAGGACAGAGGTTCTACTGAACAATGAACAAACCTTTGTCCCTCTGGGACGCGCTCCACGCACGCTTCAATGTCACTGGTAGCTTAGCAAACCCTGCTATCGAAATTCAGCTATTCATTCGCTCAATAGCGAATACACTCTCAAGACCCACTTGTTCAATGTAACACTAACATTCAATAAGTGAGTTACTTTCTTTTTCTTGTTCGACCGCGCAATAAAACCATCTTTGGAAAAATTTAGAATACACCAGACTGGAATTATAGTAAAACTATGAGTAGATAATAGAGAAGACGATAGGAAATATATAACAGAATATATGACAATAATATACAACTATTCATCACACTGAAATAGTCTACAATAATAAAATAAGTGATCAACTGAGAACTTCAATAAGTGCAAAGTACACTATAAAGAACGGAAATGACTAAACATCATCAAAATATTTTTTTTTGTGTATCTGGCGAACACAGGAAACCACAATGACTCCACATAACCCAATGTATGTATGTGTGTGTGTGTGTGTGTGTGTGTGTGTGTGTGTGTGTGTGTGTGTGTGTGTGTGTGTGTGTGTGTGTGTGTGTGTGTGTGTGTGTGTGATTGTGTGTATGTGTGATTGTGTGTATGTGTGTGTGTGTGTGTACCACACGACTTAAACACACGACTTAAACACACGTCTCAGTCCAAAACAACAGGTCCAGAGAGTCGTATTCCTCAGTCATTGTGACGTGCAGCATGTCATTAAGGAGCAAGGATGGGGATTAGTGTCCACAACACTGGGGGTTAGGAGGACGCCTGCAGGACAGAAGGCAGACATTGGGGATTGAACCCGGACACCCTGAGGCCCCTCACCTCGTAGGTGCTGGTGATGGCCAGCCTGTAGAAGACCGGCAGGAAGATCTCAGAGGTCACCACGACGGTGAAGATGTAGGAGAAACCCACCAGGCCGAAGACGGCTCCGTACCGGTACACCTGGAATGAACACATGAGGGCGCTATGAAGGGCTGAATCACTGAGTTACTGAAACTACAACTGACGTGAACACATGAGGGCGCTATGAAGGGCTGAATCACTGAGTTACTGAAACTACAACTGACGTGAACACATGAGGGCGCTATGAAGGGCTGAATCACTGAGTTACTGAAACTACAACTGATGTGAACACATGAGGGTGCTATGAAGGGCTGCATCACTGAGTTACTGAAACTACAACTGATGTGAACACATGAGGGTGCTATGAAGGGCTGCATCACTGTGTTACTGAAACTACAACTGACGTGAACACATGAGGGCGCTATGAAGGGCTGAATCACTGATGAGAGTGACTCTAGAAACTCAACCTGATATGAACACATGATGGCACTATGAAGGGCTGAATCACCGAGGAGAGTTACTCTAGAAACTCCTGACATGAACACACAAGGGCACTATGAAGGGTTGAATCACTGAGGTAAGTTACTGAAACTCAGACTTTACACCTGATGAATGAACACCTTATGGTGCTATGAAGGACTGAATCACTGAGGAGAGAAACTCTAGATCTCCAACTTTGTAAAGCCTGTTTTGTTATAGATAATAATGTAAGTAATAATTAATAGCATGCATTATGAATATTGATAGTAATTGTACATTACTTAGGCTATATGATATAGTGATATTGCTAATAATACTTAGCCGTCTCATACAGCATTTACCTCATCACACATTATATCCTTTGATACCTACAATTGAATATTCCTTATTATGAATATTTAAAACCGGCCATACCCGAAACCTGCAAGGCCAATTGATCTTCAGTGGACTTAGTAGGACTAGCGTTCTCTTACCTCGGCCGGGCTGGCCAGCACCGTGATGGCGGACATGAAGCCGGCCGTGAGCGATAGGGACACGGGCACAGCGGTGAGGCTGCGGCCCCCCATCAGGAAATCCCCGGTGCTCCCCTGGCTCCGGTCCACCCAGGCGTAATAGACCCCCACCGCGGCCGACACCAGCAGCATGAGGGCGAACACCACGTAGTCCGCGGCCACGAAGGAGCCGACCGCGGGGAGACCACCTGGCATGGTGTCTCAGCTCTGACCGGGACCAGGTTAAAAGACACTCTGAGATGAGAAGGATGCTGACACTTGATATTAATTTCTATATAGATAATATATTCCAGTGAGAATAATATTCGTTCAGGCAGCTTGTGGAGATGAGGAGCGGAACGGAAGAACCAGAAGGAAGTCGCATCTTCTGGGTTCAACTTTGATCGCAGAAAGTTTTATCCTTGAGTTGGAGAGAGAGAGAGCGAGCGAGAGATAGCGAGAGAGAGAGAGAGAGAGAGAGAGAGAGAGAGAGAGAGAGAGAGAGAGAGAGAGAGAGAGAGAGAGAGAGAGAGAGAGAGAGAGAGAGAGAGAGAGAGAGAGAGAGAGAGAGAGAGAGAGAGAGAGAGAGAGAAGAGAGAGAGAGAGAGAGAGAGAGAGAGGGAGCGGGGGACAGAAGCACATTGTGTGTACCGTGTACTGTGTGTGTGTGTGTGTGTGTGTGTGTGTGTGTGTGTGTGTGTGTGTGTGTGTGTGTGTGTGTGTGTGTGTGTGTGTGTGTGTGTGTGTGTGTGTGTCCACATTCCATCCAGGTACATGCATGCGTGCTTGCCAAGTCAAGAGTGCCGACTAGAACGGTCATCCACACGCACACACACACACACACACACACACACACACACACGCACGCACGCACGCACGCACGCGCACGCACGCACGCACGCACACACACACACACACACACACACCACACACACACACACACACACACACACACACACACACACACACACACACACACACACACACACACACCACGTTCTCAGCTAGTGAAACAACCACGTTGACTGAACTCATCCGTTTATTAAAAACTCCTATTTAGTAGACACATTTTAATAGCAATGTTAGAATCTAGAATAAATGTGCAGAATTTGAACAGTTTTTGTGAGTTTATATCTACCTATGTATTAGTAGTAATGTCAAACAATCATACATTTTACCTTTTTTACTTTACTAATAAATAAAATAACTTGTTGACTGACGTCACCGTGTGGGCGTGGTTTTCCCCCTGCCCTCCCGTGAGCACGTGGACTCTGAGGAGGAGCTCCCATGATGCACCATTCAACATGGCGGCGCCCCGGCAGCTACATGCGTGTAAACACTTCTGAACACATGAGCCCATAAACCTTCCTTTTACTTGATTCATTTCGTTCTATGGACTTCTAGGAATACTGCAAATATGAAGCCTAAGTCCAAATCGAGTTATCACAAATCGGAGAATACCTACAGGGTGAGTAGAGAACAGAACAGGGCATGTTTCTACTGTAAGCCCGGTGGATCTCTGGTCTTCAACTTTAACTTCTGCTTTAAATAATGAACCCTTTTGCTGCCCTATAACTGATTCAACTGTATTTAATCGGTGACTTATATACAGCAATGTCTGTTTTTAACGAGCTGTTTCTCTACTATATCCTACTCTCATCTCAATAACAGCATAAAAATGCGTTTTGTCTGCGTATACAACACTTCTGGTTGTTTTAATTGTGAATACTTAATGTTTTGAATTGATAGTATATGAAATATCTTAGGTTCTTAGATGCAATATGTAGGTTCTTTATCTGACTGAATGTTGTCTATCAGGCAACGGTCACCGGTCAGTCGAGGTTGTTGTTTAACAACAGTGTTATATCATAGGGATATCGTCCACGGTCCACCCCCATGATTGTTGTAAATATGATTTTTGAAACAATGTTTTTTTTTTGCAGTTTCTCACTTTCGCAGAAAGACTTGCAAATGTCAACATCAATGTCATCCATCGAATCGACCGGACGGGAACCTATGATGAGGTATGGAGGAAGCATTAACTTAATTCATGAATACAATGCGTCTAGTGGGAGTTATGCTCCTTCATATAATAACTGCTCTTGAAAATTTCCAAATGGCTCCATATTTACAGGACTTTTAATAACAAATGTTCTCCATTTACAGGAGGTAGACACATACTTCTTTGAAGGTCTGACAAAATGGAGAGACCTAAACTTGACAGACCACTTCTGTAAGTAACTCTTTTGTGTGTGTGTGTCTGTGTGCATGTCTTTTATTATCAGAGTTGGGCCATTGGATACATCAATCTGTTCTAGTGCCTTATTTTAGCTTTATAGATGGTTAGATTGCTCCTAATATGTCACCTCTGATTTGTGTTGAGGGAGGTTGAGTGTACAAATAATAACATTATAATAATATTGTAAAAATAACAGCATGTGTCTCAGGAGGTAGAGCGGGTTTGCTGGTAACGGTAGGTTGCTAGTTTGATCCCCGGCTCCTCCTAGGTGTGCAAGACACCTCACCCTGACTGCTCCACGAGCTGGCTGTGGCCTTGCATGGTGAATGAATAAATGAATGAACAGGAAAACATAGATCACCCATTAGCTGACGTCGTGAGCATGTGAGCATGTGATCTGAGCTAATCAGGGAAAGGGAGAGAGAGAGAGACCTTAAAGTCAGGGTCGACTAACCCCCCCCCCCAGCATCATGGATACCTTGAAAACAACACCCCTCACCACCACCACACAGACAGCCTATCGACTCAGAGCTGATAACAACTTGACTTTGCTGTTCTCACGCTTTCTCATGCATAGCATTGATCGAATACAAACAAGTCTGCTCTCTCTCTATTAATCTGCTCTCGCAGTCTCTCCCACTCTCTCTCTTTTTCTTCCTCTCCCTCTTTTACTCCACTCTATAAGTCTCTGTCCAACTCCCTCTCCTTGTCTCCCTCTCTATTACCCTCTCTGTCTTTCTCCCACTCTCTTTATTTCCCCCCTCTTGCATTGAGTGAATACAAAAAAGTCTGCTTTTCTTGTTGATCTCTCCTTCCTTATCTATTCCCTCACTCTCCCTCTCTCACCATTAATCCCCCATCTCAGTCTCTCCCACTCCCTCTCTTTATCTCCCTCTTTCTCTATGTCTCCTCTCTCTCTTTCGCTCTTCCCTCCATCTCTCTGTATCTCTAACCTAGCCTCAACCTTGCATCCGCCCCATCGAGCAAGACATTTCATCCTAACTGCTCCCGACGAGCTGGCTGTCGCCTTGCATGGGTGACGCCGCCGTCGCTGTGCGAATGTGCACATGAATGGGTGAATGTCAAACAATATTGGGAAGCTCTTTCCAATATTCCGGTTTTGCAGTCCATTTACCATTTATTGTCCTCGTGTTTTTACCAACACCTTTACGTTGTCGATGGTTCCCATGTTTCTAATCCTTGTTTTAATGGTTTTCTGTCTCTGCAACAGTGGCCTTAATGAGGGACGTGTTCAACCAGTGCCAGACCTTCAACCTGCTGGTCTTCCACCAGAAGGCCGTGGTGGCCAGCCTGAAAGCCCACCTCGCCGTCAAGAACAGCATGGCCTACCAGCCCCTCCTCGAGTAAGTTTGTATGGGTGTGTGTGAGCTATATCTGTTTGGCATCCAGAGCAATACGCCCTGACCTGCTCATTAAGGTTGTATGTTGATGAGTGACTCTGTAGTAAACAAAGGCTGTTGTTTACCTTCGGAGCATGACCACCTCTGAAGCTTTTTGTTTATTACATAAGGAAGTATTCTGTTTTTAATGTTTTTTTTTAAAAGAAAAGGAGATTCCTGTCAATCCGTATGAACATCATAGGAATAAATGACTAATCATTGAATTAGACACTTAAAGCATTGTGATTGGTTAAGTGATTAATAATACTCTATTGTATTATTAATTCTCTCGCTCTCGCTCTCGCTCTCGCTCTCTCGCTCTCCTCTCTCTCTCTCTCTCTCTCTCTCGCTCTCTCTCTCTCTCTCCCCCCCCCCCCCCCCCAGCCTGGTGGTGCGGCTGGCCAGGGACCTCCAGACGGACTTCTACCCCCACTTCCCAGACTTCTTCCTGCTTATCACCCCGCTGCTGGAGACCAAGGACACGGAGGTGCTGGAGTGGGTCTTCACCTGCCTGTCCTACCTGTACAAGTACCTGTGGAGGCTGATGACCCGAGACATGAGCAACATCTACAGGTGAGCCAGGGCCCTGTGCTCCTCACGACAAACAGAGGATCCACAACCAAATACACAAGAGAGTCAAAATGCACGTGTACCGTCTGCACTACAGTAACACACCGGTAATATAAAGAAGCAAATGTACATTTATTTGTAAATAAAATTTTGACATTGTTGAAGTTATCTAGATATCATATCACATCTTCTCTGTATTGGACCTTCATGCCGTGAAGCCCCAGTATCCCCATGGTGTTTGTGTTAGTGTTATGGAGTGTTAGCTAGTGTTAGTCCTCATGAACACAAGCGCCCCTCACCTAAGCAGGCCTCTCTGTTCCAGGCTTTACAGCCCCATGGTGTTGTTCTGTTTAAGGTGTTAGTCCCACTCCTCTGTGTGGGTCTGAAGGTTAACCGTTCCTCTCTCCCAGGCTCTACAGCCCCTTGCTGGCACACAAGAAGGAGCACATCTGTAACTTTGCAGCGGAGAGCTTCTCCTTCCTGATGAGAAAGGTGGGTCTCGTGGTTTATGAGGCATCCTTTTTTAAGTATCTTTTAAATGTATGATCTGTTATTGATGAGTAAAAATGTCTCTGATGACAAGACGCTTATTAATGGGTGATATACAAATCCTGTATCATCAACATATGTGAATATATTCTGTGTGATAGTGTGATTGGTGTGTTCTAAATCTTAGCAGTCGCTGGTGTGCAGGTGTGTCTTTTGGCGTGTCGTTCTGCCAAACCTCACCTGTTAAACCTGACCCAAGGGGACGTCCCTAAGACACCACACTGATTAATGTTATTTGTTTTACGCAGCTGAATTTTTCATTTGAATGAATTTGATATACAGGGTCTTAGCCTTCGTCTTAACTTCCTCCAAGCGGAGTGCAACGTAGCGGTGGTTTGCAGCGCCTGCTGATGACTCTGTGTGTGTTCCAGGTCCCAGACATGGACGGTCTGCTGGTCCTCATGCTGTCTGACCTGGAGACCCACCCTGAGAAGGCCAAGGGCGCCGGGCAGCTGCTGTTTGAGATGTGCAAGGGCGTCCGCTGCATGTTCCACTCCTGCGCCGAGAAGGTCGGTCATCCACTCCGGTTTTATTGCAATGTTTTCTGTGGAGTCTTAGCGGAGGCACTATTAAAATTGGATTAAAGGGATAAACCGAGATAGATGTAGATTTTGCATTTGCTTGGTTTACCCAGATTAAGACGAGTTGTTTAATTCAAAATTCATCACGGTTCGTCCAGAAGGGGAGTTCGCTGGGTTAGCATTGGCTCTCTGTGAGCCGCTACTATTGACTTGTTACAGTAGCCTCGCTCCTGTTCATGTGAGGGTTCCGAGGAGCTGCCCAGATTACAACACAACAACAAGATTGTAGTTTTGTCTACAAACACAAAGATAAATGTAGACTATTCTTGGCGCTGTGATTAAAAGACTATCTGGGTAGCCTAATAATATACTAAACAATCACAGCATTAGGCTACCTAATAATCATATTATAACAATAATATATGTATATATTTTTTTAACTTTTACTTCTTTTTTTAGTTGCATGTGTTAGACTGCGCTTGGAGTAACCAGTCAGTGGCGCATCACAGGCAGCCTCATAGTTCCAGTGCCGGATTATCTGCGTGTTAGTAGACACACTCTTGTGTGACACCCTCCTTCCCTGATGATAATGTCACCTCCTCCCCCTCTACAGGCTTTCCCCCTTGCTCTGAGGAAGCTGGGCCCCACCCTAGACCCCGCCCTCCGGCTGCCCTGGGACACGGTCAGGGACGCCCTGGATCAGATGGCTCAGGCCGCAGCCAATCACGTTGAAAAGGAGCACTTCCTGGTTCTCTGGGAGTCCCTGCAGGTGAGGCCTCCTCATTGGCTGCATCGGGTGGGGATGTTAGGTCGTGCTCTTGTCCTTCTTCACAGCTCCTCGTCAGACCACGGTCCGACCAGCAAAGATCCCACCTTCAGTTTAAAGTGAAAGTGAAAGTAAACTAAATAAGGCAAAACTGATTCAATGAAAAAGCTTTAGGGTCATTATACTCTGTTACATTACTTTGTTAGGTTGTTCATAGAAGCATTTAAAAGTCCTAAAAAGTTGCCAGGACGTATGTTGTATGTCCTTGCACTTAAAAATAGCACTTAGAGCTGTGTAACATCTTATCCTAGCTATATCTGTTGTATACAGGGAAGGATTTTTTAACCTAACTATTATTAGTGCTTTGCACTTGGTTCTGTGAACATCCTTACTGTACCGACAGCGATATATTGTGGTTTCTCTTTCTGCTGACAAATGTACGAATGTCGCCTTTGAAAAAAAGCGTCTGCTAAATGCACTAACTGTAAATGTAACGGGGTGAATGGGTGTGTGGTGTGTCAGGCGTGTGTCGTGGAGGTGCTGGAGGTCCTGCAGAGGGAGGAGATGCCGGAAGGCGTGTTGAAGGAGCAGGTGGAGGAGCAGCTGGAGAGGCTGCTGTTTGTTCTCCACACCCTGGCCTCCCACAAGGACGGAGCCAAGGTCACCAAACCACAGGCGGTCTGCCAGGTAGGAGCTCCATCATTCTTTTACCATAGCGACATGTTTCGGTTACCGTAGCGACGCGGTGCTGTTACCATAGCGACTGCGATGCTGTTACTACAGGGTCGTCATGTGGTTACACTACGCCGTGACTCTGTCGCCATAGCGACATCATGCGGTTACCGTAACAATGTGATGCTGTCACCATAGTGACCTGATGCGGTTACCATAGCGACGTGACGCCGTTTCCATAGCGATGTGTCACCATTCCTCGCTCTCTCTGTGCAGACGGTGATGAAGGTGGTCCGGACCCCGGGACTCCCCGCCTCCTGCTCTCAGCTCCTCCTCCAGATCACCTCCTCCCTGCTACTGGGGGAGAACATCTTCCTGCCCTCCCCCTTCATCCAGGAGACGGTGCAAACGGTACTGTGTGTGTGTGTGTGTGTGTGTGTGTGTGTGTGTGTGTGTGTGTGTGTGTGTGTGTGTGTGTGTGTGTGTGTGTGTGTGTGTGTGTGTGTGTGTGTGTGTGTGTGTGTGTGTGTGTGTGTCTTTCTGTGTGCGCATGTCTAAGGGTTTGTGTCTAGGACCATGCAATGTGTTTGTGTGTTCTGAAGTCTTTCGTTCTCTCCCTCCCTCCCTCCCAGGTGTTTGCCAGTGATATAGATCAGGACCTGATTCTGGAGTTCACCAAGGAGATGTTCACCATGAAGCAGTTTGAAAAGGTGTGAGCCGGGCTGGGGGTCCAACATCTCATGAACCAAAAACAAATCAGACTACTACTGCTTCACTAGGTTGGAGAGTTGGTTATATCTGTTTTTAAATGTAGTTTGTAACCCTTATCCCCCCCCCAGCTCTTCCTGCCCACCCTGCTGCGGTTCTCCTCCGGTCTGCTGCGCAGCGCCGACCCCAGCACCCCCCAACGGGGCCTGGAGGTCCTGGTGCAGCTCATCCTGTCCAAGGCCCCCCCGCCCAGCGACGGCTCCATGGCGTTCGAGGTCTACCCCCTGCTGTTCACCGGAGCCCCCCCCCAGGGGTGAGTCACGGCGGCGCTGCAGGGAAACCTTTACGTTTAGGCCCAATCCAGGGGTACCCCTTACCCTACCCCTTCCTCCCCCTTCCCCTTACCCCTTTAAAACAAGGGGAAGGGTAAGGGGTAGAAATGGGATTGGGCCTTACATTCAGAGCTTTTATCCAGAGCAACTGTCAACAAGTCCATTGGTCAGAAGAAAGAGAAACAATATATCGCTGTGGTTACAGTAAGGATGTTCATAGAACCATGTGCCAACCACTAGCGATTGTTAATACGGCTGTCTCTTGTGAATCCTCATGTGTGTTCTTACCCCAGCAGCAAGGAGACCCCCCAAGCCGAACCCTGTGGCCCAGAGGAGCAGGATGAGAGCCGGCTGGTCCCAGAACAGATTCTGTCTCTGATCCAGCCGCCTCTAGACCAGCCCATCTCTGACCTCTCCCTCCCCTGGGCTGCCCTGGTGCTGCTACCCCACCTCAGGTTTGCTCTACTCTCTCTCTCTTCTCTCTCGATCAGTCGTACATTGAGTTCCACCTTTGGCGGTGCCGTAAGCGGTTGTTTCCGATCCTGAAGCCATGCTAAATGGTGGTTGTGGTTCCCCTGCAGGCCTCTGGCCGGCACCAGTGTGGTTCCAGCCGTCACAGACCTCCTGAACCGCCTCCTGGGTCTGATCCAGACCCAGGAACTTGGGAGAGGTGAGCCCAAGTTAGACTGTACAGCTAGATTGTGCAACCGCTACCACTGCTTCTGTTTTGTTCTAGATATGTTCTGAATGTTCAGTTACTACTAAACTCTAATCTGATAAATTCTCCCTCCCTCCCCGCCCTCCCTCTCTCTCTCTCTCTCTCTCTCTCTCTCTCTCTCTCTCTCTCTCTCTCTCTCTCTCTCTCTCTCTCTCTCTCTCTCTCTCTCTCTCTCTCTCTCTCTCTCTCTCTCTCTCTCTCTCTCTCTCTCTCTCTCTCTCTCTCTCTCTCTCTCTCTCTCCCCCTCTCTCCCTCCCTCCCTCTCGTCCCAGCCGGTCTGTTTGTGGCCAGACAGGCCCTCAGCTGTCTGCTCACCCTGGATAGCTCCGCCCACCTGCTCTCATTGGTCCCAGTGGACAAGGTCGTGGCCACCTTGCAGTGAGTACTTCTCCAGTGTGTATGCGTGTGTGTGTGTGTGAGTTACAGATGTGTGTGTGTGTGTGTAGATGTCTGTGTGTTGGTGAGATACATGTGTGTGTGTGTGTTAGTGAGATACATGTGTGTGTCTGTGTGTGTGTGTGTGTGTCAGTGAGATATGTGTGTGAGTGTTAAAGACGTCTAGGAATGCCACAGTGAGTAGATAGGGTGTGTGTGTGTGGTGATATTGGTGTATCTCATCAATCGACCATAATCCACTGTGAGTGACTGTGAGGTCCTAAATTTAGCCTCTCGTTCCGATGAGAGACATTAGCAACAATGGAACGAGTCCACGATTAGAATACAAAGTAACAGAGTCAAGGACACACAACTTCTTCACTCTAAGATGTGTTTCTGAGTTCATGCACGTACGATTCATGTATCGCCCGGGCCATAGTCGTGCCACTTTGTGAGTTCATGTTCATTCAGATCC
This sequence comes from Melanogrammus aeglefinus, assembly GCA_900291075.1. Taxonomy (NCBI): domain Eukaryota; kingdom Metazoa; phylum Chordata; class Actinopteri; order Gadiformes; family Gadidae; genus Melanogrammus; species Melanogrammus aeglefinus. The sequence goes on from OLKM01000326.1 coordinate 72,284, forward strand.
GCTGTTTGCGGAGGGCATTTCAGAGTCGGATGGCAGGAAGACGAAGGGATGAAGGGAGGATGAAGGGACGATCGAGGCGTATCGGCCTCCCTCACGAGCACATAAAAAGAGCAACAAGTGATAGTGTGCCGCGATGTTCAAGAGGGCTCTGTTCTCCGGCCGTCTGCTCGCCTCCCTCTGTTCCGCTGGCGCCAGAGTCGGACCAGTGCACTCCACTGGTTATTGGGCGGAGCCGCGCTCCTTTGATGCTCCCCCCTGCTGGGCCCACTGGGTTATGAGCTCACCCACTCAGGGTTTACCCCCTGGTGTGTGTGGTTGTGGAGAGTGGTGTGTGTGTGTGTGTGGAGAGTGGATGTGTGTGTGTGTGTTTGGAGAGTGGATGTGTGTTTGGTGAGTGTGTGTGTGTGTGTGTGTGTGTGGTGTGTGTGTGGTGTGTGTGTGTGTGTGTGTGTGTGTGTGTGTGTGTGTGTGTGTGTGTGTGTGTGTGTGTGTGTGTGTGTGTGTGTGCACACGTAAAAGGCTCTTCTGTGGTAGGAATCTAGCTAGATCTCTTCCGGACATCTGACTCCAAGGTCAGGGTATCAGGGCTGAGGCTTGGCTCTGGGACCTGGAGCTCTGTCTGTCGCTCTGGGCCTGGCGGTTCAGAACCTAGAGATTCCTGGGTGGAATTCTGTTCTTTGTCCTTTTTTGTGAACTTCTATTGTGTATATAGTTGGTTAAACATGGGCCAATACACTTCCCTTAACATGCATACAACAAGCTATAGTTCATGATTTAGCCTCAGCGACTTCAATGTATAGCGGCATATTGTATCTCCAGGAGCTGTTTGATTTCAATTCATTTTTTTTTCCAGATTTCTGAAATAAGTTTGAAAAAAGATTCAAAAGATTAAATCCTCCTGGAACAGCTTTTCACCTGGCATAAGTATTGCTTGTGTTTTCTGTCTTTTTTTTTTATCTTTAAATGCTTTTTAATGGGATGGTTACCATGGTCACTGCAGGCCTCTCTCTTGACGCCATCTTCTTCTCATTTCCTGTTGCGGACAGGAAGTACCCCACAGATCTGTCTGCGCTGTTGCTGGGCGACCTCTACTACACCCGCCTGGCCCTCGGGGGCCTCTCTGAGCACAGGACCCACAGTGCATTGCTGGAGGTGTACGAGATTCTTCACGCCAACGTGTCGTCCAACATTGCCAAGGTAACAAGCGGCTCCAGGGAGTGAGCAGGGTGCTTTGGTACGGTGATCCGATGTCCTTTATCTTCCAAGGGCTTGAGCTTGAACAGTCCGCTTGAAGTTAGCATCAGTTCAGATTAAAATGCATAAATTATGACATCATTAACTCCAGACACTCATTGTTTTTTTTTTCCAGACTCCGCCTCTTGACACTGAGGATATTCACTCACTTTGCGGCGGAACTTCCTGTCCAGACAGAGGTAAGACAAACAGGAAATACACTGCAGTGAAGTCCGTCTGACTTCCTGCCCGCATGTCTGTAGGCCTGTCTGTTTGAACAGCTGTCTGTCTGATGGTGCTGTCCATCCATCTGTCTGATGCTCCATGTGTCTTATCTATTTATCTGTGTTGATTGACCAATCGGGCATCAATCTATCTCTCTGTCTATCTGTCTGTCTTGGCCTATATGTCTGTCTATCTGCTGTCTATGTATGTGTGTTGCATCTGACCCCCGGTCCCTCTGTCTGAGGCTGATCTCTCTCTCTCTCTCTCCGCCCCAGGGCGAGGAGAGCGAGGCGGTGCAGCCCGTGTTCGCGGTGTGCCTGCAGGCGGAGCGCGTCCCGGCCACCGTGCAGGACTACAGAGAGAAGCTGCTGCACCTCCGCAAGCTGAGGCACGACCTGGCCGAGGGCTGCCTGCCGCAGGGGCCCCCTGGAACCTTCCAGCAGGTGAGGAGCCCGCCATCGCCTAGTGATGGGGTTACCGTGGCAACGCGGCCCCCCCTCCCCCCAACCTGATGCTAGTCTCCTCCTAGTGTTAAAGTTAAAAACAAATGCATTCTCCTGACTCGGTAGAGATAGTTTTATTTGATTTAGGGGTGGGACTATTGATGTTCAGACTGTCTGTTTCTTACAAGAGCCACTCTCACTCACAACAAGCTGATTGTATGTGTGGGCATGCATTAATTAATTATTTATCCTATGGATGACAATTAGAGTCCATATTTAAATCGTAATTCTATGTTTTATACAATTTGGTTCATTTCACTTGAGATTGGGATGTTCTGGTGACTGGTTTTCTTCTAAAACCAGTGATTTGAAGCCCGCCCAGCGGTCGCTGACTGACAGTTGATTGATCAATCCAATGGTTGAACCTGTGGCATCACACCAGCCATGACATGTATGTGTGTGTGTTCAGGTGCCGCTGCGCTACCTGATAGCGATGCTCTACATCAACTTCAAGTCTTTATGGGACCCCGTCATCGAGCTGCTGGTGTAAGTACCTGTTAGCACGACTCGTACCTTTACTCAGATACGCCTTTTCACTGTTTAGGCCTCATTTTAGTACGCTAGGGCTTTTAGCGCTTTGTTTTTTGGGAAGATCATTCCAAATAATTCTGTTGATCTTAAATCAGTGAATGTATAAAGTGTGAAAAGTCGATCAATATGCATTGTTTTTTTTGCTCGAGCATAACGTATATTTTATAAAGGGAGAGGATACTGTAGCAGTTAGGGAATTTGACTCTGAGCTGATTTGAATCCCAATGTCCTCATGTGTATCTTAAAAGCCACTGTGGAACAGAGTCTGAAACACTAAATAGTCTAAGATGTACCTTGTGTGACCTGTTGATTTGCTGTTCTGGACCCCAGGAGCCACGCCCGAGGGATGGACAACAAGAGCTTCTGGCAGGTCTTCTACGAACACCTGCAGGCCGTAGCGGGACTGGCAGGTAGGAGACCCAGCTGGGCTGTTAGCGACCATGCTAACCACGATGTTAGCCCACTAGCTAGAAGGGCTAGCCTTGATGATGACTCTGGTGTTGAATCAGGATGTGTATTGCGCGTTTCCCTGAGGGATGGATTCGGTTATTATTAATCAGCACAAATACTTTTTATGTACTAGTTTATCATGCATTTCTTTTTTAAATTAAACTATGCTTTACCTTTTTATAGTTCTATTTTTTACGTCGTTTAGCAGACACCTTTATCCAAAGTTACTTGCAGTGATTCAGAAGGGCTAGCGCTAACGAGCAGGTAGCTGTGAGGGTGTCATGCCGGAGGATGCCTCCAGGTGAGGAATCGAACCCACAACCTTTCTGTCAACGCCGTGTTTCAGAAAAAGAGCTGCAGCGTCGCGGGGAGGACCGTGACGACGACGACAGCGACGACGAGGGCGACGACCAGTCAGATCTGTCCGGAGAGGCGGGCTGCGACGTCATCGAGAGCGGCGACGTGGGCGTGCTGTTCCTGGAGCAGGCCAAGCTGACCTCTGACACCGGCGCCAGGACGGACTTCACCAACTTCCGCAGCCAGCTGTGGCGCGCCATGACCCACTTCCCCGACTGTGTGGAGCCGCGCAGCCGGGAGCTCACCCCGCTCTTCCTGCAGTTCATCAGGTTCAGATCCCCTTGTCCTTCTTCTGTTAGGCCAGAGGTCATCAGGTTCAGATCCCCTTGTCCTCCTTCTGTTAGGCCAGAGGTCATCAGGTTCAGATCCCCTTGTCCTCCTTCTGTTAGGCCAGAGGTCATCAGGTTCAGATCCCCTTCTCCTCCTTCTGTTAGGCCAGAGGTCATCAGGTTCAGATCCCCTTCTCCTCCTTCTGTTAGGCCAGAGGTCATCAGGTTCAGATCCCCTTCTCCTCCTTCGGTTAGGCCAGAGGTCATCAGGTTCAGATCCCCTTCTCCTCCTTCTGTTAGGCCAGAGGTCGTCAGGTTCAGATCCCCTTGTCCTCCTTCGGTTAGGCCAGAGGTCATCAGGTTCAGATCCCCTTGTCCTCCTTCTGTTAGGCCAGAGGTCATCAGGTTCAGATCCCCTTGTCCTCCTTCTGTTAGGCCAGAGGTCATCAGGTTCAGATCCCCTTGTCCTCCAAGTGGGCTGGTAACTGGAAGGTTGCTAGTTTGATCCCCGGCTCCTCCTAGCTGATTGTCGAGGTGTCCCTGACCAAGACACGTGACCCTACCTATTCCTGAAGACTGTCGCCCTGCGTGGTTGACTGCGCCGTCGGTGTGTGAATGTGTGCGTGAATGTCAGGCAGTATTATGAAGCGCTTTGAGTCGCCACTTGTTAGAATAGCACAATGTAAACGCAGTGCATTTACCATTTAATATTATACTGAATGTGCCGTTAATCATGGGAAGACTCAAAAACAACTTGAGCCGATTGGCTGTCAACATAGCAATTTGTTACTGATGTTTCCGCTTCGTAATCGCTTCGTGTATTGTAACACACGTCCCGTCCTACCTTTGTTCTGATTGGCAGCAATGAGTATTTCCCCGCGGACCTGCTGGTGGCGCCCACTCAGGACCTGAGGAAGAAGGAAAGCCCCGCCCCCAAGGACGCGGAGATGTCTGGGGAGGGAGAGGAGGAGCAGGACTCTGAGGAGGAGGAAGAGGAGGAGGAGGAGAAGGCTGGAGGGAGACGCCAGAAGAAGCCCGTCCCCAAACGAGCGCCGGCGAAGTATGACATCATTCCGAGGAGGAACCTCTGATGTCTCCTTAAGAATATTTATCCCCCTGTTAAACACATGCCGCCATGTTGTAATATAGACCAAAACGACACTTTCTGGTTAATTGTGGTCATTGGTGGTTTAAAGATCTTTAGATCAAGGATTTGATGTATTAAATGTGTTAAATTAATTAGCTTCTTTCTCCTCCCCTTCACTCTCCCAGACAACTGATCTCCCATATGAAAGTGTTTGCTAAGTTCACCAACCCCCGTTCGCTCTACATGGAGCCTCGTCTCAACGAGCTCTACCACCAGGTAACGAGACCCATCTCCTACTGCCCATGTTCACTACGTGTGTCATGTATCCTAGCAGGTATCACTGCGTAGTGAATATCTCCTGATGCTGTCTGTTTCTCCTCCTGTTGCTCTCTCTGTCTGTTTATCCTCCTGATGCTCTGTTTCTGTTCCTCCTCTCCTGATGCTTTCTGTCTCTACTGCGTCTGTTTCTCCTCTTGATGTCTGTTCCTCCTCTCCTGATGTTCTCGGTCTGTTCCTCTCCTGATGCTCTGTGTCTCTACTGCCCTCTGTCTGATTAACTCTTTGGGTCTCCCCTACTGATTCTTTGTCTGTTCCCCAGCTGCTCTGTCACCACGAGCAGGAGATCCAGAAAGCTGCGCTAGACTGCATCCTGACCTACAGGGACCCCCACATAGTGCCCTACAAGTGAGTCTCTCCCACCGACATCCCCCCTCTCTCCCACCTACCTCCCCTCTTTCTCTCTCTCCTTCCCTCCCTCCACTCTTCACCTCCCTCTCTCCCCTCTCTTTCTCTTCCACCCCTCTCTCTTTCCCACCATCCCCTTTCCTCCTTCCCTCCCTCCACTCTTCACCTCCCTCTCTCCCCTCTTTCTCTTCCACCTCTTCCCATTCCTCCCTCCCCCTTCTCTCTCCCTATCTCTCTCTCTCTCTCCCTCCCTCATTCCTCTCTCTCTCTCCCTCATTCCTCTCTCTCTCTCTCTCTCTCTCTCTCTCTCTCTCTCTCTCTCTCTCTCTCTCTCTCTCTCTCTCTCTCTCTCTCTCTCTCTCTCTCTCTCTCTCTCTCTCTCTCTCTCTCCTCTTCTCTCTCTCTCTCCTCTCTCTCTCTTCCTCTCTCTCTCTTCTCTCTCTCTCTCTCTCTCTCTCTCTCTCTCTCTCTCTCTCTCTCTCTCTCTCTCTCTCTCTCTCTCTCTCTCTCTCTTTCTCTCTCTCTCATTCCTCTCTCTCTCTCTCTCTCTCCCCCCTGATATAGATCAGGGTCTGTATTTCCCAGAGCCTCCTCTCCTGCAGAAAGCTTTCTGGTCTTTTTGGAGGAATGTTAACAGGCCGGCTGAACAACGGGGTTGCTGGTTCTGCGCCCGGTGGCGTGTCATTAAGCTATCTGGTTCCGGTGCTCGGGGGCCCCTGAGAGATGCCTGGCCATGAGGGCCCTTCATTGTAGTAGAGCGGTCCTAATGGCTCTGGGGACTGGCGAGGGTTTAAATGTTAGGCCCATCATCGCATTTCAGGGATGATTAGCAGAATCTCAAATATCATATTACCGTATTCCAGACTTTGAAAAATGTCACACAGATCTCACCGATTTAAAGTCTCCTACAGATTTAGACAGACGCCTGTTTCAGACCTATACTATAAATAGCCTTTATTGAGTTTGCGAAGGTTTTTTTAAAGTCAGATTAACAGAAGACTTTACAATAAACATTTAAAATATGAGGAAGAAGAAACAGAAGAAAGATTTGCAAATGGAAAACAAAATAGCAGTAAAACGACCAATCAAACCCTGGTTTGGGTTGATGACTGGTTAGCCTGTGTATCAACGCGGGTCTGGGGGGGACTTAATGAAGACGCTGTGAAGAGATCCTGGCCCCCCGGCGGTCTGCGTGGTGGTTGATCCCCGTCTCGTTTCAGGGAGAACCTGGCGAGGCTGCTGGACGACAAGCACTTCAAAGAGGAGATCGTCCACTTCAACATCTCTGAGGAGGGAGAGGCGCTGGACCCCCTGCACAGAGTCACCCTCATCCCCCTGCTGATGAGGTCTGTCTGCCACCTGGCTGTCTGCCCGCCTGTCTGTTACCCTCCTCCCATTGACCCGCCTGTCCGTTTGTCTGTTACCCTCCTCTCATCGACCCGCCTGTCTGTCAGTCTGGTTTGTTATTCTCCTTCTCCTCAACATGTCTGTCTGTCTCCTTCTCATCAACATGTCTGTCTTCCGGTCTGTCCATCTGTCTGTTACTCTCCTCTCATCGACCCGCCTGTCTGTCTGGTTCTCTGTCTGTTACCCTCCTCTCATCGACCCGCCTGTCTGTCAGTCTGGTTGTCTGTCTGTTATTCTCCTTCTCCTCAACATGTCTGTCTGTCTCCTTCTCCTCAACATGTCTGTCTGTCTCCTTCTCCTCAACATGTCTGTCTGTCTCCTTCTCATCAACATGTCTGTCTGTCTCCTTCTCATCAACATGTCTGTCTGTCTCCTTCTCATCAACATGCCTGTCTGTCTCCTTCTCATCAACATGTCTGTCTGTCTCCTTCTCATCAACATGTCTGTCTGTCTCCTTCTCATCAACATGTCTGTCTGTCTCCTTCTCATCAACATGTCTGTCTGTCTCCTTCTCATCAACATGTCTGTCTGTCTCCTTATCATCAACATGTCTGTCTTCCGGTCTGTTTGTCTGTCTGTTATTCTTCCTGTTGTGTTGTTTCTCTTGTTTGTGTCGTTGCTGTTGAAAGGCCTCGTTGTGGCTCGTCGTTTACCGTCTGATCCAAACCAAAGCGCTGCATAAAGCCCCCACATAAGCTGCTGCGTGTGCCCCGTCCCTCTAACGCCCCCCCACCCTCAGTAACGTGTCCCCCTCCCCTCCCCTCAGGATCCTGTTCGGCCGCCTGCGCTCCAAGGGCAGCAGTAAGTTCCAGGGCAAGGCGTCGGCGTCGGTGCGCTCCTCCATCGTGCTGCGCTTCCTGGGGGGCTGCCAGGCCGAGGAGCTGGGCATGTTCATCACTCTGCTGCTGGAGCCGCTGGGCCACCACGCTCAGGGTGAGGGGGCCCTCCGTCTCACAGCACCCCCTACTTCACAGCCAAGGGTTCAAGCCAGTTCACAACGGCCCCTGGTTGTCTTCTTAACACCAGCCACCCGATGGTCTAAGAGATACTTGATTCACGCTGGTTGAGACCTATAAGGATTGTTACCTGGGTTCTTCCCAGCCTCACCTTTGGGGTTAGCACACTGGTCTGTGGAGCAGCACAGCAGCGTGATGCTACGGTCATGCTATGACCTGTACACAAGCCGCACTAAAGTGACAGATGTAACCAGGGCCTGTTACTCCTGCTCTGAAGGTTCTGGGTTTGATTCCCCCTACTATGGATGAATCTGCTCGATGACTAATCCCCCCCACCCTCCCCGTCCAGGCTCGTGCGTGGAGGCGGTGGAGCGCGCCGTGAGCCAGACGGACGTGGCGGCCGTGTTGCCCCTGGGCCGGCAGCACAGCCTCCTCAACGTCATCACCGTGGTGATCGACAAGCTGGGCCACCTGATCCAGGGCCACCTGCCCCAGGTGCTGCAGATCATCCTCAGCCTCAACGCCTCCAACTCGGCCATCCTGGACCAGAGGGAGCAGGTAGGAAGAGGAAACGCCTTCAACTGTTTTTGTGGAAGATAAGGTTTGAATGACGTGATGACCCTTTGCCTTACTTCCCCATTCGCCCCATCTCCCACCTCCTGCACTTCTTCCCCATCAATTCACTGCTCCTCCTCTTCCTCTTCCTGCTAACTTCATCCTCTTCCTCCATCCTCTTCCTCCTCTTCTTACCTCCTCCTCCTCCTCTTCCTCTTCTTACCCTCCTCCTCCCCTTCTCCTCCTCTTCTTCCTCCCACCTACCTCCTCCTCCTCCTCCTCCTCCTCCTCCTCCTTTTCCTCTTACCTCCTCCTACCCTCCTCCTCTTCTTACCTCCCTCCTCCTACCCTCCTCATCCACCTCTTCCTCCTTCTCTTCTTACCTCCCTCCTCCCCCTCATCTTCCTCCTCCTCTTCTTACCTCCCTCCTATCCTCCCCCTCATCTTCCTCCTCTTCTTCTTACCTCCCTCCTCCTCATCTTCCTCCTCCTCTTCCTCCTCCCCCTCCTCCTCCTCTTCCTCCTTCTCCTCCTCTTCCTCCTCCTCTCCCCCTCCTCCTCCTCTTCCTCCTCCCCTCCTCCTCCTCCAGCTGAAGCCCGGGTGCATCGCCCCCCTGAAGAAGCTGCGTCGGCTGGGCGGCCTCCGGGTGCTCGACTTCTTCGAGGGCTTTGAGTCGTACGCCTTCACCTCCCAGGAGCTGGACGCCATCTTCCTGGCCGGGGTGTGGCCGCAGGTGGGTGCAGCGGGGGGTGTGACGGGTGGGTCCGGGGGTGGGTTTCTGTGTCCCTCTAATGCGGTCCCTTTAATGTCTTCACTAGCGCCGAAGGTGACGTATGTAAGGTGACATGTGGAGGGTTTGTGTTCCAGGTGTGTCGGCTGTCCACGGAGAGCCCCTACTCCCCCACACCGCTGCTCAAGCTCATCCACACCTGGAGCAAGAACCCCAGGTGAGCTCCCGCCTCCTGCAGCGCCTCCGCGTCGGAACCGTGCAAAACCGTGTTCAAACGGTCGCTAATGGGTTCTCCTTTACACAGCATGGAATATAGAGCACAAAACTGAAACCTCTCTCTTCCTGTGTCTCTCTCCCACTGGCTCTGTCTGTCCACCTCTTGCTTCCTATGTCACTCTCTCTCCCTCCTTTCATTTTCTATGTCTCTCTCCCTCTCCCCTACTGGGTGATGTCTCTCCCTCACTTCCTATGTCTCTCTCCCTCTCTTCCTATGTCTCTCTCTCCCTATCTTCCTATGTCTCTCTCTCTTCCTATGTCTGTCTCTCTCTCTCTCTTCCTATGTCTCTCTCTCCCTATCTTCCTATGTCTCTCTCTCTGCCCTAATGTGCTATGTCTCTCTCCCTCTCTTCCTATGTCTCTCTCTCTCTCTTCCTATGTCTCTCTCTCCCTATCTTCCTATGTCTCTCTCTCTCTCTTCCTATGTCTCTCTCTCTGCCCTAATGTGCTATGTCTCTCCCCCTCTCTTCCTCTCTCCCCCTCAGGTTCTTCCCTCTGATGGCCAAGCGGCGACCTGACCATCCCGAATGTGACGTTCTCCTCAACGTCTTCTCAATACTGTCCGCCAAGAAGATCTCCCAGGCAACCATCACCATGGTGCTGGATATCGCCGAGTCCCTCATCACTTCCCCCGACTTTGTTGCCACGGAGACCATGCTGGAACTCAATGTCAACGGCTGTGTGGTCCCCCAGCCCCCAGAGGGCGCTGT
>OLKM01000326.1:84306-143655 GCA_900291075.1 Melanogrammus aeglefinus
GCACCTCACCCACCAACACCACCTCCATACCACAGATCAGATACCAGAGACCCACCCACCAACACCACCTCCATACCAGAGACCAGAGACCCACCCACCAACACCACCTCTATACCACAGACCAGATACCAGAGACCCACCCACCAACACCACCTCCATACCACAGGACCTGAGACCGAGAACCCAACACCAACAACCACCTCTCATACCAGAACCAGCAGACCCACCCACCAACACCACCTCCAACCAGAACCAGATACCGAGAAGACCACCCACCAACACCAACCTCCATACCAGAGGACCTGCAGCACCCGACCCACCAGACACCACCTTCCATACCAGAACACCAGAGAGCCCACCCACCAACACCACCTCTATACCACAGACCAGATACCAGAGACCCACCCACCAACACCACCTCTATACCACAGACCAGATACCAGAGACCCACCCACCAATACCACCTCCATACCACAGACCTGAGACCAGAGACCCAACCACCAACACCACCTCCATACCAGAGACCAGCGACCCACCCACCAACACCACCTCCATACCAGAGACCAGAGACCCACCCACCAACACCCACCTCTTTACCAGACCAGAGACCCAGCCCACCAACCACCACCTCGCATACCAGAGACCTTGAGACCCACCCACCAACACCACCTCATACCAGGAGACCTGAGACCCACCCGACCAAACACCACCTCCATACCAGAGACCAGAGACCCACCCACCAACACCACCTCCATACCAGAGACCTGAGACCCACCCACCAACACCACCTCCATACCAGAGACCTGAGACCCACCCACCAACACCACCTCCAGACCTGAGACACACCCACCAACACCACCTCCATACCAGAGACCTGAGACCAGAGAGCAGGCCCTTTATTTAGCAAGCATCTCGCTGCTTCAACCTCCTTTGTTCTTAATGGGTTACCGAACTACCGAAAATCTGTTTTTTAAATGAAAGTGGAATTTGTGTTCAGTTCTCAGCTTCTTACAATTCGTACAACCAGGAACTTCAATGGGATTCAGAAGTGAATGCTTAGGCTGCGTTTTAATCCACTGTATTGGGGACCCCACACTTGTGACTTATTGAAAGGTTGCCCTGCACTCACTCACACTGCCTGCAACGCAGCCGCTATCGTCACGCAGAATACTGACTTTATTCGCTCCTCCGTCCCTTAACTTCGTGAGCATGTGCAGTGGTATCTTAACACGGGATCGAAACTTGTGGATGAGTTTGTTTGTGCGCTCTATGGGAGCTGCTACACTGGTTGGGGATATCATGGATCTCAATTGATGGGCAACTTCCCATTTTCAGAACTACTTGTCTACTGTCATGGCTCTGTAGCATAATGTAATCTTTGTGTTTGTTCTGCTTCTAGACTCTTTCTGAAATGGTGCCTTCCCTGGATTATATCACGGACGTAACTGCCAAGGTACACACACACACACACACACACACACACACACACACACACACACACACACACACACACACACACACACACACACACACACACACACACACACACACACACACACACCCTTTATTAAATACACTTCTTACCCGTTAGAGGGTTAGACGATGGAATATATTCCCTGTCCGTGATATGTTAAATTATATTAATATATTCAGTGTTATACCCTCCATAGCTTTAATTCATTATTCAGCCGTCCACTCAGAGACTAGACACTAACTGTCCACCATCACGTCTCCCTCCTGCTCAGCTCAACGCCTTCGACAGCCGCCACCTGGACGAGATCCACTTCGACGTGCGTCTGATCGCCTTCCAGGACGCCACGCGCCGCATCGAGGCCATGACGGAGCTCGACATGCCCTACATCAACACCATCCTCAACAACTGCTTCTACACCTACGAGGTGAGGCCTGCCCCGTCACCTCCTCCACGGCACGGAGACCTCAAAACACACCAGAGATCTTGTAATGCTTTCTTATTTTGGTGAAAAGTTGATTTAGTGGAAATTTTATGTTTTTCTGCTTTCAATATTTATTTTGTGTTGTATTGAATTTGTGTAAATAATCCAAAGTGTTCAGTTATAGATGAAATGGAAGGGAAAAATGTGATTAAATTCAATTGGGCTTAACAGGCAATACATTTCTGAGTCTGCTAACCCTCCTCTTCCTCCTCCTCCTCCTCTCCTCCCAGCTGTCGGACATGTCCCTGTCGGACAACGCCACCCTGTGTATGATGGCCCTCATCGCCAAGCTGGCCGCCCTGGGCAAAGAAGAGACCTACAAGGAGGTGGTGCAGAAGACCCTGCTGGAGGCCGTGCACAAGGGGCTCCGCAGCAAGGCCGACGTAGGACCACTCACTCACTCACTCACTCACTCACTCACTCACTCACTCACTCACTCACTCACTCACTCACTCACTCACTCACAAACTCACTCATTCACATGCTCACTCACTAACTGACTCACTCGCTCACTCACCCAGTCACACACTCACTCGCTCACTCATCTAGTCATGCACATACGCACTCATCCAGTCACTCACTCATTCACACACCCACTCACTCACTGTTCACACACTCACTCACTCACTCGTTCACTCACTCACTCACTCGTTGACTCACTCACTCATGGATGTCACTGATGTGTCCATACTCTGGTGCTCGCTACGGTCTGTCTCTCGATGTTCTGGTCATGTAGTCCTGAGGTCTCCATGTTCTGCTCCCCCCCCTCCCTGGGCCTCCTCACTCCTCCCAGACGGTGCGTCACGAGTACACCACCCTCCTGGCCTGCCTGGTGAAGACCTTCCCCACCAAGGCCGAGTTCAGGGAGCTGGTGCAGCTCACCGACTACAACGACCCTGAGTCGGACTTCTTCGAACACATGAAGCACATCCAGGTAAACAGGAAACAGGAAATGGATGGACCGTGGGGCTAGCCTGTCTGAGCTGAGGGATCTCATTGGTCAGAAGATTTTTTTAGAATTAACTAATTGGGATAGATGCTCTTTTGGATATTGATACTCGACATGGCCTACTCAGGGAAATCAATTTATTAGTTTATCAAAATAAATGTATACATTAAGATAAGTCAGGTTTGAATCCTCAATATCTCTCATACTCACTCACTCACTCACTCACTCACTCACTCACTACCGTTGTGTGTGTGTGTGTAGATCCACCGGCGGGGGCGGGCCCTCAGGAAGCTGGCCAAGCAGCTGAGCGACGGGGTGGTGGTGATGTCATCGCGCTCCCTGCAGAGCTACATCATGCCCTACACCATGACCGCCCTGTTCGACCCCGACATGATCAAGGTACTGGCTGGCTGTCAACACCTCTGTCCACATGTCTGTCCGTCTTGTTTGTCTGTTTCGTTGTGTGTGTCTGTTTATTTCATAGTATTTTATATTGTAATTTAAACATCATTTTAAATCATTCAATTTATTTATTTTCTGTGTGTGTGTGTTGTGTGTGTGTTGTGTGTGTGTGTGTGTGTTGTGTGGCTGTGTGCTGTGTGTGTGTGTGTGTGTGTGTGTGTGGTGTGTGTGTGTGTGTGTGTGTGTGTGTGCGTGTGTGCGTGTGCGCGTGCGCAGCATGAGGCCATGACCTCTGCAGGGACGGAGATGGTGGCGGCGGTGTGCAGTAAGCTCACCTGGTCCAAGTACCTGTACTACCTGAGACAGTTCATCCACGTGCTGCAGACCGGCCAGACGGAGCAGAAGCTGGCTGTCAGGTAGACACGCACGACATTCATGTGTTCATTCATCCGTGTGGATGTGCGTGCAAGTCCGTTTTGTACCTCGTAGTGGCGGCGGAGGAGGCGGGTTGGAAAGCGCTCGTTGATGTTTATATTTTAAATGTGTATCATAAAAAGGGTTGCTGTTAGAACTGTATTTCCAAACGCAAGGCATGATCACTGTGAAGAGGCAGACTGACAACGGCAGTGAGAAGGAGTTGAATCCCCTGCCCGTCTCTGACCGTATGCTCTGTGTCTCTGTAGTCTGTTGGTCACCGTGTTGGAGGCCTTCCACTTTGAGCACAAGACCCTCACTAAAGAGATGGAGGCGGCCAAGGCCAGAGAAGGTAGGAACCCTGCAACGTTGTCTGTCTGTCTGTCTGTCTGTCTGTCTGTCTGTCTGTCTGTCTGTCTGTCTGTCTGTCTGTCTGTCTGTCTGTCTGTCTGTCTGTCGCTCTCCCACTCTCCTTCCCGTCTCTCTTCCCCTCTTCTCGATCCCTTAGGATTGCACCTCCAGTTTCACATGATCCAAATAAGATGGTGGCAGCCTGCAGTTTCATTGTCTTTGAGTCGGCATGGTGACCGTTTCCCCATCGCTCATTGGTCCTCCTCTCCTCCCCTCCAGTGGAGAGAGCCGCAGCCGCAGACGCAGCCGCAGCCGCAGCCGCGGCTCAGAGTGACGGCCAGGAGACCACCGCCGCCGACGAGGAGGTCGCCATGGAGACGGACGGCAAGGCGGAGGCGGGCGATGTCGCCATGGAGACGGACGAGGAGGACGGACGACGACAGCGACGAGGAGGACGACAAGGCGGTTGCCGCAGCCAAGCCAAAGAAGAAGAAGGAGGCGCGAGCCGACCCGGTGGCCAGCGGCCTGCCGAAGAACAAGGCGGAGCTAGAGTCGCTCATCAGGAACATCCACAAGTCGGTCCAGACCAACATCCTGCCCAGGCTGCACAACTGCCTCACCGCCAAGGTACACACAGTCCTCAACCCCATGGAGACACACACACTCCTCATGCCCATGGAGACGCACACACACTCGTCATTATAGAGACACACACACACACACACACTCACACATCATCATGGAGACACACACACACTCCTCATCCTCATTGAGACACATGCATGCATGCACATGCGCACGCAGACAAACACATGTGCAAGCTCTTAAATTAAATTGTGTGTGTGTGTCTGTGTGTGTGTGCCGCAGGTGAAGCAAGACGACCAGCACAAGTCGGTGAAGTCAAAGGAGTTCCAGGAGGAGGAGGTGGTCCGCATCCCCCTGGCCTTCGCCATGGTGAAGCTGCTCAACACCCTGCCCAAGCACGTCATGGAGGCCAACCTGCCCGGGTAGGGAGACTCGGGTCGCCTTGCATGTGGACTCCGCCCTTGGCGTGTGAATGTATGGTTCTGAGTGGCCACTGGTTGGAAGAGCGTGAAATAAGTCCATTCACTTTTTTTCCATGTACAGCACTGTGTGTGGTAGTTTGAAAACCACTGATTTAGCCGACAAGTTGCTGAAGTTGCTTACCCAAAGCAACTTCAATGTTAAGCATTTAAGTGACCGTGTGTGTGTGTGTGTGTGTGTGTGTGTGTGTGTGTGTGTGTGTGTGTGTGTGTGTGTGTGTGACCGTGTGTGTGTGTGCGTGTGCGTTTCTGTGTGTGTGTGTGTGTGTGTGCGTGCAGCATCCTGCTGAAGGTGTGTGTGCTGCTGAGGAACCGCTACGAGGAGGTGCGTGAGGTGGTGCGCGGCACGCTGGTGAAGATGATCCAGACCCTCGGACCGCGCTACCTGCTCTACCTGCTGACCGAGATGCAGTCGGTCCTCAACAGGGGCTACCAGGTAGACACACAGACACACACACAGACACAGACAGAGACACACACACACAGGCACACACACACAGACACACAGACACACAGACACACACACACACACACACACACACACACACACACACACACAGACACACACACACACACACAGGCACACACACACACACACCACACACACACACACACACACACACACACACACACACACACACACACACACACACACACACACACAGACACACAGACACAGACAGAGACACAGACACAGACAGAGACACACACACAGACAGAGACACACACACACAGGCACACACACACACACACACACACACACACACCTAGGCACACGCAGACACACACACGCAGACACACACACAGGCACACAGAGGTACACACAGGCACACACATGACACACATACAACACACACAGACACACAGGACGCACACACACAGGCACACATATAGACACACACACACAGGCGCACACACACACACACACACACACAGGCGCACACACACACACAGGCACACACACAGGCGCACATACAGGCACACATAGACACAGGCACAAACACAGGCGCGCGCACACACACACACACACGCTGAAACACACACACAGAAGTACACACACACACACAGGCACACACAGGCGCACGCACACACACACACGACACACACACACACACACACACACACACACACACACACACACACACACACACACACACACACACAGGTACACACACACAGGCACACACACACTTGCCTTCATTAGAATGGATTTCATTTTTAATCGCCATATATGAATAAACTTATTGCAGGTAGATATTGACAATTTCTGATGCATCCCTTACCTATCGCTACAACACTTACCATCGGCCCTAGAATTGAAATGAATGTATGGCCCATGAATGTCCCCAAATAGAGGAGGAAGGAGTACCCTGGGTAGTGTGGTGTAACGTTGTGATGTGTGTGTCTCTCGGCCCATGTGTGCTGTAACCATGGTAATCTTGTGTGACTGTAGGTCCATGTGTGGTGTAGCCATGGTGATGTTGTGTGGCTGTAGGTCCATGTGTGGTGTAACCATGGTGATGTTGTGTGTCTCTCGGTCCATGTGTGGTGTAACCATGGTGATGTTGTGTGGCTGTAGGTCCATGTGTGGTGTAACCATGGTGATGTTGTGTGTCTCTCGGTCCATGTGTGGTGTAACCATGGTGATGTTGTGTGGCTGTAGGTCCATGTGTGGTGTAACCATGGTGATGTTGTGTGTCTGTAGGTCCATGTGCTGACCTACACGGTCTACCAGCTGTTGGCCGCCCTCTGTCCCACCATGAAGTCTGGACAGATAGACCACTGCATCCCCCTGCTGCTGGAGGTACTGTACAGCTGTGTGTGTGTGTGTGTGTGTGTGTGTGTGTGTGTGTGTGTGTGTGTGTGTGTGTGTGTGTGTGTGGTGTGTGTGTGTGTGTGTGTGTGTGTGTGTGTGTGTGTGTGTGTGTGTGTGCTGACGCAGGCGTCCCTCATAGCCCTCGCGATGGGTGGGCAGACTCCTGCACTAGTGAAGCTGAGACCGCTGCCCGGGGTCTGGTACACAGCAGCAGCAGAACCGTCGTCAGCGCTTTGAGTCCACGCTCGTTAGTCGCCATGACGACGCCTCTGAGGAGGTCTGCGCCGGGAGGTCTCCTAACGAGCTGTCCTGTGCAGATCTTCAACAACGAGCTGTTCGGAGACCTGTCGGAGGAGAAGGAGGTGAAGGGCATCGTGTCCAAGCTGATGGAGGCGCGCCACAGCAAGAGCATGATGTCCTACGAGCTGGTGGGCCAGTACTGCGGCAAGAAGCGCATCACCCAGCTCATCCTGCCACTCAAAGAGGTGAGGGGGCGGGGCCAAGACACTCGCGGGCCAATCCCAGCTCTTGGGGTTTTGCGATTGGTTGGATTTGAGTCAGTCAGGAACA
Organism: Melanogrammus aeglefinus; assembly: GCA_900291075.1. Classification (NCBI taxonomy): domain Eukaryota; kingdom Metazoa; phylum Chordata; class Actinopteri; order Gadiformes; family Gadidae; genus Melanogrammus; species Melanogrammus aeglefinus. Next base: position 91,828 of record OLKM01000326.1, read on the forward strand.
ACGATTGCAGTGGCTATTCTTTCTCCTGCATGGGATAGCTTACTATAATGTAACTTTATTTTTCTAACTTTATTTTTTAAACGGGTGCCAATGCTAGAAGGATTATTCTAAGGTAGCATAAGAGATATGATAATAAGATGCAGGAAACATTAGCTAAAGGAGAATTAAGCAATTCAAAAGAGAAACAAAAAAGCTAAAAGCAACCTCAAAAAAATCAATCTTTCCATTCATAAAGAAAGTAAAGTATCCATATCCACCACGACGGGTAGGAATGAAGAGTAAACTGTTGACTATTGAGTTACTAACACTAAACTAACTAACAATCAAGCGAGCGGCCCACCAGTACAGTACAGGCAGTACACCACTACTGGGACCTGACCACTGACATGAGTCTACTACAGTGGTGTCATGACGTCGCTGCCTGCTGCTCTGTGATTGGTAGATCCTGGAGGCGTCGTCCAGCGTGAAGGTGTGCCTGAAGGTGGGCGACGTGATGCGCAGGATGGTGGTCGGCCTGCTGGCCAATCAGGGCGTCGACCACCAGGACATCCTGCTGCTGAGCCACGCCCTGGTTAGCCAGAGCCTGCCCCTAATCACACAGAGAGACCGGTACAGAGCACACACACACACACGCACACACACAGGCGCGCACGCACACACAGGCGCACACACAGGCGCGCACACACACACACAGCACACACACACACACACACACACACACACAGCGCACACACACACACAGGCGCACACACACACAGGCGCACACACACACACGCACACACACACACACAGGCGCACACACACACACACACTCACAAAGGCGCACACACAGGGGAACACACACACTTACACAGGGGCCCGGACACTCACATAGACTCAACAACATGAAGTCAACGTAGATTTAACTAAAGATGCACAATCCAGTATGCGAGCAGTATAATGAAATATTGAAAATGCCAACGACTTTGGAAGAGAAAGCCAACAACTAGGGAACAACAAGGGGAAGGGGACACAACTAATGACCCTCTCTCTCTCCCTCCCGTCATGCAGAGAAAAGGCCTGCGCCCTGCCCCCCCTGGACCCGCGCCTCCCCCCTCCCAGCTGCCTGCTCCTCCTCCCCACCCCCACCCGGGGGGTGAGGAAGGCGGCGGTCAGCAGCCACACCAACCTCTACATCCTGGTGGACACGGGGCTGAAGGTGAGGCCTGGAGCCACCAGCTCGACCCCACCATACTCCCCCCGCAGTGCTGTTTGAGTATGAACCTGTGTGTGTGTGTGTGTGTGTGTGTGTGTGTGTGTGTGTGTGTGTGTGTGTGTGTGTGTGTGTGTGTGTGTGTGTGTGTGTGTGTGTGTGTGTGTGTGTGTGTGTGTGTGTGTGTGTGTGTGTCCGTCCCAGCTCCTGTACCAGAGCCTGAGGAGTGGGAAGGTCTCCTCCACTGAGCCCGCCGTGCTGCAGATGCTCGACCCGTTCGTTCCCCTCCTGCTGGAGTGTCTCACCTCCATGCACGTCAAGGTGGGTGTGACTCCGTCTGGGCTACCACCGTCTGCATCACGACCGTTCCATTCCTTCATCCTGGATTTCTATTCCTTCTCCCTTCCATCCGTCATCTCTGCTTTCCTTCAGTCCTTCCATTCTTACTTTACTTGCATCCTTCTTTCCGGTCCATCCTCCCTTCATTCACCTCCCTGACTGCCCTACTTCCCTCCTTCATTCAATACCTCCATTCATTCTTTCCTTCCCTCACTCCTTCCTTCATTTCCTACGTCACCTATCCCTTCCTAAATTCATGAATTCCTTTGATTATTCCTTTCCTTCTCCCTCGTTCCTCTCCTCCCGTTGCTCTTCCTGGTTGACCACGGAGGTCATGACCCCCCCCTGACGTGATGACAGCAGTGTGTTAATGTAATGTAACTCTCCTGTGTGACCACGGAGGTCATGACCCCCCCTGACGTGATGACAGCAGTGTGTTAATGTAATGTAACTCTCCTGTGTGACCACGGAGGTCATGACCCCCCCCTGACGTGATGACAGCAGTGTTGTTAATGTAATGTATCTCTCCTGTGTGGCCAGGTGACCACGGAGGCCATGATCACCCTGACCTGGATGCTGAGGCTGCCGCTGCCCGCGGTGCAGCAGAGCTCCTCCCAGTTGAACCAGCAGCTCTTCCTGCTGCTCAAGGACTACTCCAAGGCCGGCGCGGCCAGCGGGGAGAACTACCAGCTGGTCCAGAGCTGCTTCAGGGTACTGGTCCACACCGGCCCACGGGAGAACTAAGAATCTTTGATCACGTTTCTAATATATTTACGGTTCTCTCTCTCTCCCCCCCTCCCAGTGCATCACGGTGATGGTGAAGAGTGTGAAGACCAGTAGGATCTCAAACCCCCAGCTTCAGGTGCTGCTGGGCTACGCTGAGGAGGACATCTACGACCAGTCCCGGCAGGCCACGGCCTTCAGCCTGCTCAAGGTGCTCTCTCCCCCCTCTCCTCTCCTCTCCTTTCCCCCCTCTCCTCTCCTCCCCTCCCTCTCCCTCTCCCCCCCCCTCTCTCTTCCTCTCCCCCCTCCTCTCCTCTCCCCCCCTCCTCTTCCTCTCCTCTCCCCCCCTCCCTCCCTCCCCCCCCCCCCCCTCTCCTCTCCTCTCCCCCCCCCTCTTCCCCTCTCCTCCTCCTCTCCTCTCTCTCTCTCCTCTCCCCCCTCTCTCCCTCTCCTCTCCTCTCCTCCTCCTCCCCCTCTCCTCTCCACGTCCTGTCCTTGGTGCCTCTTCAGTTCATCTCTCGTATTAAACACTTACCTCCATAGCCACCCCCCACAAGGACAGTGCGGCAGTGTGTGTGAGTTAACCTCTAGTGAAGGAGCCAGGTTCTAAAGCAGTGTGTGTGTGGGTTTTCTAGAGCAGTGTGTGTGTGTGTGTGTGTGTGTGTGTGTGTGTGTGTGTGTGTGTGTGTGTGTGTGTGTGTGTGTGTGTGTGTGTGTGTGTGTTGTGTGAGTGTAAGTGTAGTGAAGGGTGTGTGTAGTGTGTGTGTGAGGTTAACCTCTAGTGAAGGAGCCAGGTTCTAAAGCAGTGTGTGTGTGGGTTTTCTAGAGCACTGTGTGTGTGTGTGTGTGTGTGTGTGTGTGTGTGTGTGTGTGTGTGTGTGTGTGTGTGTGTGTGTGTGTGTGTGTGTGTGTGTGTGTGTGTGTGTGTGTGAGTTAACCTCTAGTGAAGGAGCCGGGTTCTAGAGCAGTGTGTGTGTGTACTAGAGCAGGGTGTGTGTTAACCTCCTGGTCCTTGGTTCTCCAGGCCATCCTCTCCAGGAAGCTGGTAGTACCGGAGATGGAGCAGCTGATGGCCAAAGTGGCCAAGCTGGCCGTATCCAACGGCAACTCGGTGGTCAGGATGCACTCCAGACAGGTACGAACACACACACACCCACTCCGTCACACTCTTAGAGACTCTATTTCTCACTCTCTATGTCTCCCTATATCTGTCTCACTCTCTCGGTCTCACTCTCTCTGTCTCACTATATCTGTCTCACTATCTATGTCTCACTCACTCTTTCTCTACCTCACTCTGTCTCACTCTGTTTCTCTCTCTCTCTCTCTCCACTCACTCTTTCTCTACCTCACTCTGTCTCACTCTGTTTCTCTCTCTCTCTCTCACACACACGCACGCACGCACGCACGCACGCGCGCGCACACACACACACACACAACCCCCCCCATGTAACCGTAGTTGGCTAGTGATGTCTGCTTTAGGGCCTAATGACGGCTGCCGCTGTGCCCTTGAGCAGATCTACCAGAAGTACCTGCTGGACTACCCCCTGGGGAAGAAGCTGAGTGGCCACCTGGAGTTCATCGTGGCCCAGCTGAGCTACGAGCACGACACCGGGCGGCACGTGGCCCTGGAGATGCTGGAGTACATCTTCCAGACCTTCCCTCAGGTACCAGCACAGTCACACCTGGTACCTCCAAAGCCGAGGTACCAGGATAACACCAACGCATGCTGGTACCTCCTTATACCAGAGGAACCTCTTCCATACCTGGGGAACCTCTTCAGGTGTAAATGGTGTGGTTGTGGTTGGGTCCTGGTTTTGGCCTGGTGCTGTCGACCAGGTGTTGATGGAGTGGTCCTGGTTTGCTCCTGGTGTGCTCCTGGTTCTGACGGTGTGTGTGTGTGTGTGTGTGTGTGTGTGTGTGTGTGTGTGTGTGTGTGTGTGTGTGTGTGTGTGTGTGTGTGTGTGTGTGTGTGTGTGTGTGTGTGTGTGTGTGTAGGACATGCTGACCAAGCACAGCGGGCTGTTCCTGGCCCCCCTGGCGCTGGTGATGCTCAACGACGACTCGGCCCAGTGTAAGAAGATGGCCGCGCTGGACATCAAGGTGCTGCTGTCCCGGCTGGACCTCACCCAGCAGAACGCCCTCTACTCCCTGGTGCAGACCTGGATGGCTGCGGAGAAGGTAGGTCCCTCCCGGGGGTTAAAGTCCTGGGTCCCAGGCCCATATTATACCACCAGGTGTGAGTGTGTTCAGCCGTCACAAGCCGTTTGGAGAACCTGCGTCTTCTGACATCACAAGTGGGCGTGTCCACCTAGCTGTGTGCTGGATCGATGAGCGACGTTTGTTACAGTCCACTTGGTAGGCCGGTGGACTGGTCTATCCAGCAGACCTCCGGGTGGACTCGACCCCTTGTGATGGCGGAATTTGATGGCCGAATCTCAAAACAGTTTGTATCCGCTAACCACACCCCCACCTGGTGGTGTACTGGGGCCCCTTTGCGGTGTACTGGGGCCCCCCAGGAGCCGGGGTCGGTTCCCTGGCCCTGCGCTGTGGGGGGGCTGCAGGGCCCAGCCTGTAGGAGGGGTCCCAGGGACGGAATCTCCCCACATGGATTATAAAAGTTCAACTTCTCTGACATAGTTTATGTTTTGCATGGAATGTAGGGTTGCCGCGGTATGCGGTATTACTGGTGTTGCCGGTGTGCAACACCGAGTAATTGGTGTTGTCCTCAACACCGGTAACACCGGTAATACCGCATAACAGTTATTACTTAATTTTTCAGTAGAAATTAATAATATAAATATAATAATAATAATAATAATAAAATAAAAATGTAATAATAATAATAGATAGATATAATAATAGATAGGCTACCTAATAAACCGTTGGAACACGCAAGACCGGTAACCATAGCAACGCCGGTAAACAAACCCCGTAAAGCCCAATCCCTACGAGAGCGCCCCGCGCTACGGCCATCCGGAGGCGCACAGAGCTTTTGGCCGTGATATTATGTTAAAAATTATATTATACTATTATATATAGAACGTTATAAGACGCTGTCACCGAGAATTGGCGCGCTGCCAGACGCTGTCACGAGTGTGAGTGGAGAGTTGACGGAGAAGATGGCGGTTGACCTAGTTCAAAGTCGATACCGTTTATACTGGTAATACCGGTGTTGACACAAGTGTATTACTCGGTGTGAAAATGTCCACAACGCAGCAACCCTACTGGAATATAATCCACTACAGTAATCTAATGTAATCCATGAAAGTACTACTAATAATCATAGTCATCATAATAATTATTGAATTTAAATAGCACTTTTCAAGTCCCCAAAGTGCTTTACAGTGAAGGGGGGACCTCAATAACCACCACACCAGTGTGTCGCACCCACTTGGGTGACGCAGGCAGCCAATCTGCGCCAGAACACAACTTGACCTTTGCCCTCTCCTCACCCCTACCCTCCAGGCCAACCTTCGCCGTCTCGGGGCGCAGGTGTGCGGCTTGTTTGTGGAGGTGGAGGGGGACAACTTCGCCCGTCGCCTTGACGACCTGCTCCCCATCATCGAGAAGGCCATCCACCCCGACAACTACGAGGACGTGAGTGGTCGTGGTTATGGCCAAAGGATGATCCAGATGTTTGTATGGTTACACTAATATTACTGTGTGCGTGTGTGCGTGCGCGTGCAGATGGAGGAGGAGGAGACGGAGAAGGGGGCTGACCGGCTGCTGTTCAGCTATCTGACGCTGGTCACCAAGCTCATCCAACACTGCCACCTGCTGGAGCTCTGCAAGCCGCGCGACACGCTGGACAACATCTGGCGTAAGACACACGTACACAGGCATACACACAAACAGCCAACACATAAACCCTTCGATAGCGACCAATCAATCTCAATAAATGTCATTGAAAGAAGTAAAGTCAACAATCCTGCTGCATTTAAACACTGACCGCTTCCTGCTCTGTGGGGCCCCCTGCAGGCCACATCGAGGCACACCTGCGCTACCCCCACTCCTGGGTGTGGCTCACGGCGTCCCAGCTGTTCGGACAGCTGTTCGCCTCCCAGCAACCCCAGGGGCTGGTCCAGATGTGGAGGGAGGAGGGGGAGGTGGAGCTCCCGCTGCCCGTCGCTACGGCCTTCCTCAGCACCAGGCTGGACAGAAAGGTCGGTCTGTCTGTCTGTCTGTCTCTGTGTGTGTGTGTGTGTCTGGTTTCAATTCTTTTATTTACTTTTTTATCTTTCAGCATTGCTATAAAATATTCACATTAACTCTGTGTGTGCTTGTGTGTGCTTGTGTGTGTGTGTGTGTGTGTGTGTGTGTGTGTGTGTGTGTGTGTGTGTGTGTGTGTGTGTGTGTGTGTGTGTGTGTGTGTGTGTGTGTGTGTGTGTGTGTCTCCAGATGAGGGAGTGTGTCCTGTCCTTCACCCACCAGCTGCTCTCAAAGTTCCTGGACACATCTTCAGGAGAGCAGGTAACCGTGGGAAACCGTTCAACATTTGTGTTTATATATTAATTGTATTTTTGCGTCGATGGTCAATGTCCCTCATTGGACTTCAGACTTTGACGGACATCTTGGCCCACAGATCATCAAGAACCTCATTTTCGTTGCCAAGACGACCTACCTCATCTCCCCCGAGTCTGAGGTCACCGCCCCAGAGGGTGACGTCACCTCTCAGGGAGGGGAGGAGGAAGAGGAGGAGGAGGAGGAGGAGAAGGAAGAGGAGGAAGAGGAGGAGGAGGTGAAGGAGAAGGAGGAAGGTGAGGCAGAAGAGGAGGAGGCTGAGGAGACTGAAGAGGAGAGGGAGGCGAGGGAGCAGCGGGCGGCGGAGGTGGAGAAGGCGGAGGTGGAGCGGGAGGAGAAGCAGGTGGAGGAGGGGGACCAGGACGACCGCCCCCCCTCCCTCCTCTGGATCATTAAGAAGCTGTCGCTGATGGCCCGCAGGGAGGCGGCCAACACCCCCAAGATACCCCTCAAGGTACCCAATCCTTCACTCCCTCACCCATTTATTCAGTCTCAATTCCTCAATCATTTACTCTAGATCACAAAAATGTGTATTTATTTAATTTGTCACTTAATCACTGTCAATCCATCACCCACTCACTTACAAGCATGTTCATTCACTCACAAATGTACTCGCTTCCTTGCAGACCTCTGACCCCCACGTTCTCTCCCCCTACAGAGGCTGTGTGTGTTTAAGTTCCTGGGGGCCGTCTCCATGGACCTGGGCCCGGAGCGCCTAGCCCCGTACCTCACGCCCATCCTCCAGCCGCTGTTCCGCGAGCTGCACAGCACGTACGCAGAGCAAGGTGAGGCCCCCGGGGAGGAGCCCAGCCCAGGCCGCCTGGAGGGGGGTGGGGGGAGTGTATTAGAAGTGCACTAGAAATATCAGCCTTCCAGCATACCCTGTGGACTGTACCAACTGGGGGACTGTACCAATTGGTAGGCTCTCTGTCAATGCAGGAGATGGCCGTCGTGTTCTTTGAAGCCTACATTGATTGACACGTGCAAAAAATATCAAAGATTGTTCTGTGTGTTGCGTGTGGCTCATTGAACGTACGTGTGTGCGCAGACCCCATTCTGAAGAACCTGTCCCAGGAGCTGATCGAGCTGCTGAAGAAGCAGGTGGGGCTGAAGACCTTCTCCATGGCGTTCTCCGGGGTCCAGAAGGAGTTCACCTTGAGACGAGCCGCTCGCAAACGGCAGCGGGCGCTACAGGTACGCCCTCACCTCTAGCTCACCTGTAGCCTGTAGCTCACCTCCACATTTTTCTGAAATTACTTTATTGGGTGGAACCGCGTATCTCGCAGTTGAAAGTACATTTAGAACTTCTAAATGTACTTTCCATTGTTTCCATTGTGGAGTGTCGAGTTTGGTTGGTATTTGGTTAACAGGCTTGTCTTTAAAGAACCTGTTTGAATAATATGCCTGTCTGGGAAGGCGTGTGTTTGTTTGCATGACGACTCTGCAACAGATTAAGGCGCAGGAGGGATTCCAATCCACCCCAGGACGTGGTCAGTATCCCAGAGCAGAGTTAACATGTTGTGCTGTCCCCTCTCTCCAGGCCGTCTCAAACCCCGATTTCGCAGCCAGGAAGAAGATGAAGAAACACAAGAACAAGATCCAGGCCCGGAAGAGGAAGATCGAGGTCATGAGGCCGGGCTACAAGGCCAAGAAGCCCAGGACCCAATCACTCAAAAACCTAGCCGTGCTGCGCTAACAATGCTTGGGAAGTTAGCATCCGAATTGCTCACAGACGCTAGCACAAGGGGACCTAGCATCCCGGCCGTTGCACTCCCCACACCGAACGGTGGACTGTGTTTTGGGGTCTGGTTCACTTTGTAGGGCCACAGAGAGAACAAAAGAAGCTATTTCCCACATCGGATCTGAAGAGCGACCAACATACAAAAGGACGATTGTGGATAAAAACAGGCACCGACATGGACGATGTCTGTCCGGCGACAGAGCCTTCCCCGACAATATTTTAAACGATCCCATAATGTTCTTTACATGTTTGTCATGACAGGAACTCTGTTTCTGTGGATTTGTATATTGTACTGCTGAATTGACCAGATACTATTGGACTCTTTTTAGGGGTGTTGACATTAAAACCTTTCAAATGACGAACGTGCAGTGTTATCAACAGTTTGATGTCACAATCAAGAACGCAAAATGATTTCAAAATGGTACAATCACTGAAAGCAGTCTTTACTATGTATCATTTACAGTATACAAGCAAATATAAATATGCAATCATAAAACTTTGGGTATACAATTCTTCAACAGTTAGTGTTCAGTAACTAAATGACTAACATGCAATCCTGGATTTCAACAGGTAAAGTTTTATCTTGTAAAGAACATCCCTTAAAAAAAATAGTGGAAACAAAAGGTTTTAACGAGCCTGATTGAGACAGAAAGGGGGAGTGGATGGGGTGGGGGTGGCTGGTCAGCCCACTTCTCTTCAGTAGTTTTGGTCACGAGTTTCAATAGCGGATACTTCGGGATAAGAAAAACAGTGAACATCCGCTGACTTGAACCGCTCCTTTGCTTGGCTAAACCACCTCGCCTCAAACAGAACGTATAAATGTATAGTCAAGGGCTGGCATAAGCTACACATGTCTGGTGTTCCACGGTTCTCCGAAGTCTGGCGGCCGTAACGGAATCAAACCTACAGAGCATCTGAAAGAGTCGTCTGTTCGGCGTGGAGGAGTAGAGTCGAATCACATGGTTTAAACACGAGTTACACCCCCCCGTCACGGTTCACAGATGACCCACGAACGACGTCCCCCAGCGCGGCCACCATCGGACCGAGGCGGGAGGACTGGAGTAAGGCGCTTCAGTCTCTGGTGTGTGTGGAAAGGCGTTTTGGGTGGGGCATGGGGAAGGCCAATCGGGAGGCTTTATACAGCAAGGGGGGGGGGTCAAAGATCACGGAGTATGTACAGAGAAGGCATGGTGGGGAGGGGGTGGTCATACAGACATCTACTGCCGGCTCTTCAGGGACTCCACCAACCTGCGGAGGGATGGGGGGGGAGAGAGGGTTAGAGAATGAGGAAGTACTTTCCGGTAGTTAATATCCAAACACATCTCCCCCTGGTCACTGTGGGTGTGGACGTGAGACTAAACTGACCAGCATGTTTTAAGGTTACAAATCCATCACGGCTCCTGTTTCCGCCTTCAAGACTGCATGTTTCTTGAAGGCGGTCTCAGGGAAAGAACCGTGGGTAGTTCAAGATCGATTGTGACAAACCTGAGGTCATGCATTATTAAAACCAGCCAGATGTCCGGCCTTAGGGCCCGTCTGTTGTGGATGCATTATGGGAAGGGGTCCTACCATTCCATGGCCTCGTCCAGGCCGGTGCCCTTGGTGGCCGAGGTCTTGAAGATCTGCCATTTCCTGTCCTTGAGGCAGGGCAGCCCCAGGGCGTTGGCCACCTCGGTGGGGGTCATGGCCTGCTCCATGTCCTGCTTGTTAGCGAACACCACCAGGATGGCCTTCTTTAGCTCCTCCTCCTGAGGAACACGCCAAAGACCACAGAAGGTTAAACCATGTAACCGTATATCTTCAACGTTGTAAAATATACATCCAACGTTACACCATAAACACACGCGTAACAAACGTTGGCCTGGAGCCACGTTGTGAGCAACACCAATGAGAGATGATTCTTGGACTGCAGATTAAGGTCAACATTGCAGTGCGATGCCCTGGATGCAGAGGAGTTCCCTCACCTCCAGCATGGCCACCAGCTCTGACTTTGAGATGCCCATCCTGTCCCGGTCGCTGCTGTCCACCACGTAGATGACCGCGTCTGTGTTGGAGTAGTAGCACCGCCAGTAAGGCCTGAGGAAACAAACCATAACCTTAGAATCAGAGCATCAAGAACCAGACATCGCTGGAGCAGTGAGGTTTAGGACTTACTGCAACTCTAGTTAGTGATATGTATTACTGTGCTAAACAAACCGCTATAGTGACGGTTAGTACTTACAACTCTATTTAGTTATATGTGTTATTGTACTAAACATCACCGCTACAGTAATTCTTAGTATAGGAATACATACCACTTACCACAACTAGAGTGAAATTAAAGTTTAGTTTAGTAATACATATAAATTACTACTAAGAATAGTCCCCATAAGAATAGCAATAAAGTGGGTCAACAACGTTATGAGCGTGAGGGGGGGGGGGGGCAGGAAGATATGAGTCACTAGATGTGGCTCATTTAATGGAAAGTCAAGCAGCTCCACAGAATGCAAATAAGAGAGTAGAGGAAGAAGAGAGCTTTGAAGAGGGAGAGGAAACAGGAAACCATCTGTACCAGAGAACCACAGCGAGAGGCAGTGCCTGGTTCTACCTGTCCCAGTCGAGACTTTGTGAAAAACCGGCTTAGACCGGCGTTACTGGGAAGATAAGGCACTGCTGCCGTGCTTTTAATGATCTTGACATCATAAAAAAAGCAATTGTTTTATGAAAGGTCAATATCAATATTTACAGTGAAGCCAAAACACGCATTGAGGGACAGTGACCAGCTACACAGATATTTTTACATTTCCCATGTTAATCACACAAGGCCTCGGAACCTAGCCGTCTCTGGACTTGTGAACAGGCGTCGCTCCTCCACACCTGATGCTTGTCTGTCCTCCCAGGTCCCACACCTGGAACTTGAGGTTCTTGTAGCTGACAGTCTCCACGTTGAAGCCGATGGCTGAGGAGAGGGACCACCGCAGGGTTACACGTCAGGCGGGGATCTTTTCACTTTAGAAAGCTCCCACATTTTCTGCCAAACATGATGGACCGCTCCAGATCCACACTGAGGGCAACTATCAACCGTCTGCTAAACACGTGTGGAGGAGCTGGGGTGTGAACGGGTCTCGGGGCTACGTACTCGGGATGGTGGTGACCACCTCGCCGACCTGCAGCCGGTAGAGGATGGTGGTCTTCCCGGCGCCGTCCAGCCCCAGGATGAGGATCCTCATTTCTCGGGTACCGAACAGGCCGGAGAACAGGCTGGAGAAGAAGCCACCTGAAAACACAGCGGAGCGGAGGGGACGGGGCGCCACGCATTACCAGAGGAACCACATGATCAACAGCGCACAGGACCGGGGATCAGTGTGGACCAGCCCGGCAGACTGGTTCCCCACCACACAGGACACGGTATCAATTTGAACCAGCCCGGCAGACTGGTTCAGCAGGTCGGGGGGGTTGTCTGGGAATGTGACATCAGTACATACAGCCCTATGTTGATGGTGTTAATACAATTACGGCCAAACTGGCGTTCGTTTAACGATACCGTTTAAACAAATGAGGTCCAAATTGATCCAAATAGGTTAATAGTGTCATTGTATCCATCAGCTAGCATCAGTGGTAGCAGATCAGGAGTCCACGACCCCGGTCCACCGGAAGGATGGTGATCATTGCACATAGGGATCTTTGAATTAACGGATACTTTTGCGCGTTACCAAAGAAATACGTTTCGCCAAATAGAAGCCAGTGTGATTACTTACCCATTTTGACAATCGGATTCTCAGAGCAGGTTCACTAGCAGCTCAGCTGTCTGAGGAACAACCAGAGCTTCCGTGTGGCTGACGTGTCTCTGGAGGCGTCACCGACCCCGCTGCGATCCTCCGACGCACATTCATCACCATATCGTCACCTATTATTCAGACCGATTGTGGATGTGTTTTAGTAATAAATATGATTTAAATGATGACCACTTATGGTTTTCTTTACATTTTTGGTCCGTCTTTATTTTTTAGTTAATTTTAAAGTAATCCCTATAGCTAAATAAAGATATAGAAAGTGCGTCACTGAAAGCGAAGGCTCTGCGTTGTTCAGCGGACTAGTTGCGTTCAAGACACATCCGCGTTCGCAACGCCTCGCGCTCGGTGAGCGTTTTAAACGAGTTGTCTCTGAACGCACCATCACACGGAGGGTTTCCGTCTCCACAGCATCACGTTCATCACCACAGAGTAGAACTGGAATACTGGAATACGGGGAAAACGCAAAGTGTTTATCTTTTTTTACGCGAAATGCGTGCATAACGAACCAGAAAGGCTGCACATCCTGACTTCATTTTTCCACCCGACGCATCCGAGTTCAGATCAACCACGGATGGACCTGGCGTCTTTCCGCTGAACGTCATCCGTGAGGGGAGCCTGGGTGGGCACCGCGATGGTAGAGCGGTCGGACCGAGCGCCTCTCCTGGACTGGGAAGAGGTTCCCCCCGCGGAGAAGCCGGATGAGGCGGGGGACGACAGCGAGAAGCCCCCGGCGAGCCCCTCCAGCAGCCGGGCGCTGGGCTGCAGCGCCCCGGGTTTTGGGTGGAGCACCAGTCCGGGGGGTCCCAAGTCCGTCTGCATCGACACGGGCGGCGGCGGCAGCGCCCTGCCCGCGACCTCCATCAACCCGGCGGCCCCGGACGCCCCGCTGTGCCCGGACACGGACGACCCTCCCTCGGACTCCACGCCCGAGGAGCTGTCGCTGGAGAGCAGGATGGTAAAGTGGGAGGAGAAGGACCAGATCGTGTCCGTCTTTGTGGTGACATTTAACACCAGATCAGGTGAGGCGGGAATACAGACAACGCCTTTATATTAACTATCACTATGGGATTATCAGAGCCGGAATTCTGTGCACAGTGTGTAATAATGTGCATGAAAGTAGACAGCGATGCAAAAATAAATAAAACTGAATGGAAATGCAGGCAGCAGAGAGAGACGAGGGGTCCCAGCCACGCCTAAAGCTGAAGCCTTTTATGTGGAAAACCGAACCCGACCCCAGACCAAAACCCACAGGTCTACACGAACCGTCGTCCTGATGCCGACATAATCCACCAGGACTGAAGACCAGGTGTCTAATGGGTGAATGTTCATGTAAACCTCCCGGGTGGATGTGGCTAGGGACGGATCGCAGTGATTAAAAAAACTGTCCGCCGATGCTATTCATTTTTAATATGGGCTGTAGTCAAGATCCACCCAGGAACAGCCTATCAGATACCTTATCTATACCTAATCTAAACCCTAATCTATAGCTAGTCTATACCCTAATCTATACCCTCATCTATGAAGAGCTTTCGAGTGTCCAAAAATATTTATTTTGCTCTCATCACATAGATTGCTCTCATCAAAACGATTTGTATCATTATAACTGCCGAAAAATTTTCAGTTGAGATAATAAGAATGCATTATTCATAACCCATTTAGGCTGAATACACGAGTGCAGTAATACGGGAGGAATAGCCAGTCTGTTTTAATGTAATCAATAGAAGCCTTGATGATTGTGGACAGAGGGTATCGATCAACAGGTGTGTGTGTGTGTGTGTGTGTGTGTGTGTGTGTGTGTGTGTGTGTGTGTGTGTGTGTGTGTGTGTGTGTGTGTGTGTGTGTGTGTGTGTGTGTGTGTGTGTGTGTCGTGTGGAGGACTTATGCATGGCGCTATGCACAGCATTTTGGCTGAGTCACCTCCATCTCCTTTCCTGTCACTGAAATGTTTCCTCTGTCACCTCCTCCCCTCACATGGTCAACTCCGCTCCTCTCCTGTCTCCTCCTCTCCTGTCTCCTCTACTGTCAGCTCCCCTATCCTCTCAACTTACCTCCTTTCTTCTGTCACCTCTTCTCTCCTACTATCACCTCCAGTCTCCTACTGTCACCTCCTCTCCTCTTCTGCTGTCACCTCCTCTCCTACTGTCACCTCCTCTCCTCTTCTGCTGTCACCTCCTCTCCTCCACTGTCACCTCCTCTCTCTTCTACTGTCACCTCTCTCTTCTACTGTCACCTCCCTCTTCTACTGTCACCTCCACTCTCCTACTGTCACCTCCTCTCTCTTCTACTGTCACCTCCCTCCTCTACTGTCACCTCCTCTCCTACTGTCACCTCCTCTCCTCTACTGTCATCTCCTCTCTCCTACTGTCACCTCCTCTCTCTCCTACTGTCACCTCCTCTCTCTCCTACTGTCACCTCCTCTCTCTCCTACTGTCACCTCCTCTCTCCTACTGTCCCCTCGTCTCCTCTACTGTCACCTCCTCTCCTCTACTGTCACCTCCTCCCCTTTGTTTCCTCCCGGTCTCCCTGGGTCTTTTCTCAGTCCTCTGATCATCTCCGCTGTGTGACCTGGCTCCCCGACCTCCTTCCCATCCTCCCCTTCCTCTGGTCGGGGCGGTAGAGGACCCTGGAGGGGGCGCTCCCCTCCAGCCAGATCTCAGCTGGCGGGACGGCAGCGAACCGAAGTGTCCAAAACCAACAGACACAAGGAGGCTGAGTTACATTCCACTTTGTGCAGTATATGGATATTAAGTGTGTGTGTGTGTGTGTGTGTGTGTGTGTGTGTGTGTGTGTGTGTGTGTGTGTGTGTGTGTGTGTGTGTGTGTGTGTGTGTGTGTGTGTGTGTGTGTGTGTGTGTGTGTGTGTGTGTTGCTAGGTAACATGCTGGAGTGGTGCCTCCCCCGGGACATGGACCTGGACGGTGTGGAGTTCAAAGCCATCGCCAGCGGATCCCACAGGGTGTCCACCGACTTCATGTAACACCACACACACACACACACACACACACACACACACACACACCACCACACCACCACACACACAACACCACACACACACACACACACACACACACACACAGCCTAACACCAGTTTGATCCTCCTTCACCATGATTTGAAATCAGTCTGATTTGCTCTGGATGGTGAAGTCTCTCTCACACACACACACACACACACACACACACACACACACACACACACACACACACACACACACACACACACACACACACACACACACACACACACACACACACACACACACACACACACACACAGTTCCTCAAATGGTGCCCTTTAATCTCGCTCTCTCTCTCGTCTTCCTCTGTCTTCCATTAATTTCCCCCCCCTCTCTCCCCCACAGTTACTTCCGGAAGGGGAGCTATTTCGGCCTGGCGTGTTTCGCCAACATGGCGGTGGAGAGCGCGGTAGAACGCGGCGCCAGGATGAAGTCTGTGGGCATCCTGTCACCCTCCTACACCCTGCTGTACCGCTACATGAGCTTTCTGGAGCACCAAGTCAGGTGAGGGCCCCAACCGCTAGCACGCCGACGGGCTAACATGCTAAAAGGCTAGCAGGCCAATAGGCCAATGGAGTAGCTATGCCAACGGGCTAGCATGCTAAAAGGCTAGCAGGCCAATAGGCCAATGGAGTAGCATCATGCCAACGGGCTAGCATGCTAATAGGCTAGAAGACCTATATAATAAAAGTCTATACAGGCAAGCAGGCCATTTGCCAAATGGAATAGCATGCCAATGGGCTAGCATTCTAAGCAGAAAGCATGCTAGTATAAGTTAAATTGGTACTTTATTAATCCCAGATCGTAGTATTGGATGTAACAGCAGAAAGTAAAGGTGGCCAATAGAAAACAATAGATACCATTTTATAATAGTGAAAGCTAATTGGACAATCTGAAAAGGTAAAACCTCTCACAATACCTTTTTACACATTCATTGATCACGTTTCAGACAATCCCAGTGCTTGGCCTGTAGGGGGAGCGTAGCGTAAACGGCCTCTTCGAACGAAATAAGACCCTCTTCCTCTTCACGGCCTCACAAGCCCCTCACAAGCCCATCATCCTCCAGGGTCCTCTGGTTGACCTCTGACCCTGTCTGGAGGGCACACCGCACACCGGGAATCAATAACATATTTCATGAGATTATGAAACGATAAATCGGGTGCAGGACATAGGAGAGCGTATAGGAGAGCACAGCCCTGATGGGCTGTGTTCATTAGTGTAGGGTGGGTGGACTCAGACAGGAGGCCTGGGGATGATTAGTCTGTTTGGACCTGCAGACAGCTGGATGCGGTCCAACACGACACGGCGCAGAAATGGATTGTCACCTTGACAGCTCATTTACCCCGGAAAACAGACACTATTTTTGGTGACAACAAACGGTGCCCTGGCACCTAGTGTCGTCATGGTTACTAGAGGGTTGAGGCTTTCAGTTTAACCAGTGA
The DNA here is from genome assembly GCA_900291075.1 of Melanogrammus aeglefinus. Classification (NCBI taxonomy): domain Eukaryota; kingdom Metazoa; phylum Chordata; class Actinopteri; order Gadiformes; family Gadidae; genus Melanogrammus; species Melanogrammus aeglefinus. The sequence continues at coordinate 108,572 of OLKM01000326.1, forward strand.
AGGGAAGCACAGACAATGATACCAAATACAGCCAATATACCTACCAATATACGTACAAATACAGCCAATATACTTACCAAATACAACCAATATCCATCCATTATGCATCCAATATGCATCCAATATACTACCAAATACATCCGATGTAATTTTCTATATACATTAAAAAAAACACGTATACTTAGCAATTCAATATACGTACAAATAGATTCAATAAACATTTACACTTAAGGAATATACATCCAATATATCTGCCATTATATGTACAATATGCTAATTAGCATGCTCCTGGGCTCGACATCCGTTTAACGAGATGACCTCTTGTGGTCCTAAAGGATGCATTCCCCTCCCCATCAGGGACCATCTCCCCGTGACACCCCAACCGCAGGCTCCTCATCGGTCTATCACCTAACTCCCCAAACCCTGAACCACAGCACACACTCCAGATCACCCTTCGACCGCCTGCTATGGGCTTGGGGAGGTGGTTTGGATATACAAAACAAAGGACTTTCTGTGGACAAGAATGCAGCGAAATTGCGTGACTCAGTGACCCAGGACCTAGTTACCATGGCGCCCTGTCTTGGACCGGGCCTGGGGCAGAGAGACTCAGTGACGCAGGGCCTGGTTACCTGGCTGCTCAGGGTAGTGGGACTGGTTTGTGTCTCTCTACTACACCTCCATACCCTATCCCTTCTTTCTGGTGTCTCTGGGAGGCGGTTGTGCGCTGATTAGATGATAATGGTTTCATGAGTCACATGATGTGGAGAATAAAGAGATGGTTGATCATTGTAAGGATCTTCATTCATAAACATGTTTGTGTTATTGTTATACATTCATGTTATTCATTCATTTATGTATCACTGAATGGCCCAGTACCGATACATTCTGAATGAAGTGGATTGTGGTCACACTTGTATGTAACCATGGTAACCAGACCATACTCTCGTTGGCCTTGTCTTGTAAACAGACGAGTTTAATCCCTGTCTCTGGTCTCCTGCTGAGGTCTGATCCCAGCAGATTTAACTCAATTGGGTCTTGCTACTTAAACTTGGAACCCAAACACTGGATTAACCAATCAGCTGAGGGCTAGCAAGTGGTCTGTCTGAGGATCAGTTTGGATGAGCCAACACATCCACACCACCCGGAACCTGTCTCACACACCCTGAACCTGTCTCACACACCCTGAACCTGTCTCACACACCCTGAACCTGTCTCACACACCCTGAACCTGTCTCCGCACCCTGAACCGGTCTCACACATCTTGAACCGGTCTCACACATCATGAACCGGTCTCACGCACCCTGAACCTGTCTCATGCACCCTGAACCTGTCTCACACACCCTGAACCGGTCTCACGCACCTTGAACCCGTCACACACCCTGAGCCTGTTTCACACACCATTAACCTGTCTCACTCCTCCTTTTCTCTCTACCTTACAACTACACAACATCCTGCGGCTTCACAACACAACAACACAACCAAACTGCTCTGCACTACACTTCTTCACAACACAAATACACAACTCAACGGCATACAATTACACAATAAAATGAGTCCTCCTGAAGGCCCAAGGTCCAGACAACAGGTGGAACCAGAGGGCTGCCCATGTCGTTCCATATGCATGGAGGAGCACATCAGTTTTACACCATGAATAAACCATGTCCCCTCTCTCCCTCCCTCTGTCCCCCCCCCCCTGCCTTTCCCTCTGTCTCCCCCCCTCCCTCTCCCTCTGCCTGCCCCCCCCTCTCCCTCTGTCTGCCCCCCCCCTCTCTCTACCTCTGTCTGCCCCCCCCTCCCTCTCCCTCTGTCTCCCCCCCTCCCTATCCCCTCTGTCCCCCCCTCCCTCTCCTCTGTCCCCCCCCTCCCTCTCCCTCTGTCTCCCCTCCTCCCTCTCCCTCTGTCTTCCCCCCATCCCTCCCTCTGTCTCCCCCCCTGCCGTCTCCTCTCGTTTCCCTCCTCCCTCCCTCTGTCTCCCCCTGTCTCCCTCTGTCCCCTCCCTCTTGCCCCTTCCTCTCCCCCCCCCCTCCCCTCCGTCTCTCGCCTTCCGTCCCGTCCCCCCCTCCGTCCCGTCTCTCCCCTCCCTCTGTCCGTCCCCCCTCCCTCTGTCTCCCCCCTGCTGTCTCCCTCTGTTTCCCCAATCCTCCCTCTGTTCTCCCTCTTTCCCCCCCCCCCCCCCGTCGCACTCTGTCTCCCCCCCAGGCTGCAGCTGCAGGCCCCCGGCCACTACTCCCCCCTGGAGGCCTTCTACGAGGACAAGAGGGCCCTGCTGCCCCCTGGTGGTGAGAGGGCGGTCACTGTGAGCCCGGCGCACACCTGGAGCACCACGCTTAGCCACAGCATGCACCCCGAGATGAAGGTGGGTGAGGCGCGCACATGCAGGCACACACACACACACACACACACACACACACACACACACACACACACACACACACACACACACACACACACACACACACACACACACACACACACACACACCTGGATCCCACACACACACACACATACAATTGATTTTTCATAAAATTGATGGTCGCAGAGTAAAAGGTTACATATAAATATTCATATCCAACATTAAATATTCAACATAGCTTCATGATGACGGGTTCCTTCTGACCAGGAGGATTCATTAAAGTCGATCGACGTCTGTGTATTACAAAAGATAGTAGCCGGAGTAGGGAGATGGTGTGGGGGTCGGGGTGACTCCGGGCCAAGAGGCAGTGAGGCTGGACTCCGGAGTCGGCAGTCGGCCCCGTGGCCCTCTCAGGGCCGTAGCCAGGGAAGAAACTAGTGAGGTCCAGGTTCATTTATTTTAATGGAGTTTAAAGGTTGGGTATGGGATTTGCGAAACGCCAGCAGATTTTGAAAATACACAACTCAAATGGTCCTGCCCCCTCTCCTTCAACGCTGACTCTGACTCCACCCATTCCAAGTACATGGACGGGCAATCATGCACGAGCGAACACAGATGCGCGAGAGCGAGCCATTAGCTAGTTAGCTAGCTCCAGTAGCTACCGCAGGTCAACAACAAACAGAAGCTTGCTCTGGGTCACGAGCTTTGAGTACATGCACGATGGGGTCAAGCACTGGGAGCGGGGGAGGGGGAGTGCAGTCCGACCGTTTGATTGACGTACTTACTGTCCAATGCCACTCGGTGGGTCTGGAAATCATTGGCTGGAGTTTTTCAAGCCCTGCCCGTTCCACAGATGACTGACTTGTTTAATTTCCATATCAGTACTTCTAACTCAGTGGCTAAATGTGTTATGATAAGGATTTCAAGTAATTTTGCAAAAATGCCCAAAAAGAGAATTCCATACCCAACCTTTAATTATTGCCTTTCTGGACGAGCAAAATTCATACCAAAAAGTCACCTGCAAACACAACCCAAACTACACACTACACATAAAAATACAGGGCAAAGATAATTGTATTAAAATAATATTGGATTGTCTGTGTGTGTGAATTGTGTGTGGAAAGTTAATGTATTCAACTCCTGAAGACACATATGTATAGTGCAGTTTATATTTATTGACAAAGAAATACGATAATAATAAAAAATATATATATATACCGTAATAAAAATATATAATAAAAAATAGGAAAAAAAGTGAAATAATTACAGAGGTCCGGAACTCGGTGACCTCATACCTGGCTACGGCCAGGGGGTTCCTCCTGGTCAACTCTCTGAGGGTCACTGGGAGTCCCGGTGCACCCTGATAGGCTCAGTCCCAGGGGACTCACTGCAGCGCTGCTTTCCGATTGGCTCCCCAGATCACCCACCCGGCGGGCTGCATGTCCCAGTTCACCCGCTTCTTCGGAGAGCAGATCATGGTGATGTGGAAGCTGGCGCTCCTCCGTCGACGCATCCTGATCTTCTCGCCGCCGCCGGTGGGCGTGGTCTGCTACCGAGGTGAGCTCCTCCCAGACCCTCGTCTGATGGCGTCAGAGCCGTGGCGCCTCCTGGCTCCGTGCTTTACACAGTAGAGCCTCACACAGAGGGGTCGGCGAAGGACAAACAGGGCCCTGAACGCTGATTATCAACACTAACTATGTTGAATAAAGCAGTGGAAGTGCACCCACCATTCGCCCTGCAACACACAGGTGCTTCTAAAGGAGTATGAATATTGTGGAAAAGTTAATTCATTTCAATAATTCAATTTAAAAAGTGAATCTCATGTATTATATAGATCCATTTCACAAAAAGGGAAATATTGAAATATATACTGAGTTTTGCGTTTTAATGAGCTGTAAGCCATAATCATCAAGCTTAATACAAATAAAGCCTTGAAATATTTCACTTTTGGTGGAATGAATCAAGATAATTTAAATTCAATTATTTAAAAATTAATTATTTTTTCCACAATATTCTATCTCATTGAGATGCACACCTGTAGAGGAGCGGACCCACAACATCATGACCCCTGGTGGTCCTATGAGGACAGCAGCTGCCCCTTCCATCTCCAGCGCCCACGCGAGTTGACGTCTTGTGGTTCATTCTTCCTCGTCTCTCTCCTCTTCCTCAGTGTACTGCTGCTGTTGCCTTGCCAACATCTCCATCCCCGGGGTGGGCGTGGCCGTCCCGGAGTTCCGCCCCTTCTTCTACGTCAACGTGGCTGACATCAGCGCCCTGGAGAACGAGCTGGCTTACGTAGCATGTGAGCGCTCGTAGCCGTGTGGGGAAACCAGGGGGCGGGTTAGTCTAGACGTTAGGGTTAGACCCCACACAAAAAGGGCCCTGGGTTCGAACCCTAATGTCCGCATCCTAGCCTGTAAGGCTTCCCCGAGCGAGACGCCCAAACCTCCACCTGTTCCTTAATGAATCCAAAACAAAAGTCCCTTTCGAGGCTAAGGAGTGAGACTTTGCTGAATTATTCAACTGCTCAAATTATGTTTGTGTGTGTGTGTCCCTGTGTGCATGTGTGTGTGCGTGCCTGTGTGTGTGTGTGTGTGCGTGTTTGTGTGTGCCCATGTACCTGTGTGTGCGTAGGCACGACTGAGAAGATCTTCGAGGAGAAGAAGGACCTGTACGACGTGTACGTGGACAACCAGAACGTCAAGACGTACCGCGAGGGCCTGAAGCCCCTGCTGCGGCTCAGCGCCGCCGACAAGGACAAGTACCGCCGGCTCACCGAGCAGAGGTAGGCTACCTGAACCCAGCAGAGGTAGGCTCTACCTGAACCCAGCAGAGGTAGGCTCTACCTGAACCCAGCAGAGGTAGGCTACCTGAACCCAGCAGAGGTAGGCTACCTGAACCCAGCCGAGGTAGGCTACCTGAACCCAGCAGAGGTAGGCTATCTGCTCAGAATCTGGGAGTGGAGAAAGGCCTGTACTTGAACCTCTGCTAAGACCTCGTTGATGCAGGTCTCACCTCATTGAACGAGGTTCCTGCACTAGGCAACACGGTTTGTTCTTATAACTTATTGTCTATGTCCACATAGAAGGTGACACTTGAACACTATTTTTTTTGCTGACAGAACACATGATACACTGAGTTAATAGTTTTGTGTTTGCATGTGTGTGTAGGCAGATGCTGTTGTACTCTCAGGAGGTGAATGGAGACTCGATCTCAAGTGAAGAAGATCTCTTCATACTGTAAGTACATCCTAGCCACACCAGAATTCTCATGTTCAACACCATGACATATTTGACATCATTTCACAAAGCTCCTGGCCAGGAGTGGTATTCCAGAAGGCTAATTGCTCGGGTGACTTCCCCCATTAAGCACTGTGTTTTGTCTGAAAAGCACTGGACAAATAAAGTTGGATTGATTGACCAATAGACATTGCTCCTCTCTCTGGTGTGTCCTCCAGGTTCTTCTTGGAGCAGAACAACCGGATCTTTCAGACCCTGAGCGAGGTGGCGGGCAGCCCGGACCCCACCCTGACCCACGAGAGCGTGCGGGCCATGGGCCTGGACCCCCACGGAGACCGGCTCTTCCTGCTCCACCTGCTGGAGATCTACGGCTACGACACCCTGCTGCTCTCAGACCAGCTCTGCTGCAGCTGAGGCGACGGACCCCCCAGCCGTCACGCCCCGATCACCTCCTGGCTTTAACCAGTGGGGCGGGGTCAGAAGGTCACCTCCTGGAACTCCTGCCTGCCCCACAGCGCCCCCTGCTGTGCGTTTCTCCTGCAGACATGTGGCTGTGGGACAGACACCAGACTTTGTTATGGACCCTCAGGGCCCATCTGTACTCCGACAGCACCCTTGGATGTTCTGATCGGTCCGAAATATGGAGACTACTTATGATGTCTGGTCGCCTTGACAACAATGACAGACACGTTGTCGGTTGGCAAGGGACGTAGGTTTGAAAAACAAACGCTGCAGACCAGTAGGCCTCCTAGAGCAATACATCCTCCTCCCTAGCTGCTTAGTGCAAGGCAGAGGTCTGGATTAAAGTGCTGAATGTTGACATCCTCCCCCCCCCCCCCCCCACCACCCTTATCCAGAACCCTCTCTTAAGGGGTCAGCGTCTCAAACTGAGAGATGGTCAAAGGCTTGTCCAAGAGGGAAGGTAGCTGGAAAACGGTCGGGTGATAATAGGCAGAAAGTACCCATTTGCAGAATTTATCGAGGTTTGACGAAATACGGCATTTTGTAAATGAATGGCCAATTGGCCTGGTTTCTAATCGGTGTACAGTCCAGTGTGAACGCATGCGTTTGTTTTGGGATCAGGCAGGCGGCCATCATCGTGTGTCAAATCATTAAGAGTTGGGACGTCTACCGACTCGGTGTAAATATCGTTGAAAAGATTTCATAGAGTTTGACATAAAAATTACAAATTTAAGTCAACACACTGTAATTTCACCAGCTAATCAGCTTGTAGTCTTGGTCGTCTGTGGCCGCGCTTTGAATATGAAACGCAGGGAGAGAATCTGTATAAAATAAGAGCTTTTTAGTGGTGGAACGTTAGCATTAGCCGTATAAAATAAGAGCTTTTTAGTGGTGGAACGTTAGCATTAGCCATACACACTGGAGCGCACACATTCACTGGTATATAAAAAACTAGTATTTGGATGCACATGTTTGAGTTCTAGTATTTAAATAGAAGATTAAGATATTGGGATTGGTTTCCAAGGGCAACACAGTCCGTTCTATTCCACTTTAAGAGAACAGAATAATTGAGTGCGTTGTTGACATCCTGTGAATCCTGGGAGTGACGATCTTAAAAAAACAAAACGGTGACTGAATGCACACATTAAAGAGGGAGTAAATGTTAAGAACCGATTCAAATACTGGAAGTTCTGAGCTCGTCTGCTAAGCTGGCGTCCTTGTGGCTGGAAAACAGCCAAAGCCATAGTTATGTCCTTTTCAAAATGTGATTTTTCTTATCATGCACTACATGGCAGCAGGACTGAAGTTTTAGAAACCAATTGTCGGTATTTTACCTTGGGGTTTCAAGGTCGACTGAACTCTGACCTCACTTTCTCTCCCTCCAAACTGTTAGATATTTTTTAAATGTTGGTTTTGTTTTATTTACGCGAAATATTTATGTATTTTGTTTTGTACGAGGCGTTATGAATAGCTGTCGGGTGTAGATACTCTAATGCTGTGATGTCTACATGTGAAGTTACAGGATCAGAATCCGGTTTTGTGATTCCGGTTTCATGCGGCTTTTGAATCACTGAACCTACTGTTCTTCGTTTTGTGTAAATGCTTGATCTAGTATCACATCGTCTCACTACAATCTATAAACACTAAGCTGAGGTCCATGCTAAGCTAAGGTCGTGATGGACCAATAAACGGCCCTCTTGTTAAAAATCAATCACTTTATTTATTTTACTGTAAAGACATTAAGAATAAAGTGCAAAAATACTTTCAGGATTCCAACAACAATCTCTTGGTGTTTTTCTTCATGGTTTCTCGATTGTCTGTGTAGGTGTCCATTGTGAGCTCTCAGGACGGTGAGTGTGTTCTAGAAGCTCTCTGGACGGCCCCCCGTTCGGTCACATCGTCGCAAATCGATCAACGACCGGGTCCGGAAGGCGGCGTTTCTTAGGGTGCTGTCCCGACAGGACACCGTGGCAGGTGTCACACACCTTGTTCAGCCTCCCCTCGTCGTACTCCAGCGCCACCTTGTGGTCCGAACACTTCCCGCACACCACCTGTGGGGGAACCAGGAGAACACAGTCAAACAAACAGCCCCTCTGTCACACGGTGTTCAGGCAGCACTGGTGAGGTTCACTATGGTGTGGTTCACTATAGTGCACTGGCGTGGTGCACTGTGGTTCACTATGGTGTGGTTAACTGGTGCACTGGTGTGGTGCACTATGCTGTCGTTCACGGTGGTTCATTATGGTCCACGTTAAGGCGTCTGCAGACAATCCACATGCATGGGGAGTCAAACGTCCCAACAAAGACCCACACCCTTCAGTATTCAGGATTTGAGCATGGGTGCGGAGGTCATGTGATGATGACGTCATGACTCACGCAGCCACACGCCCTGCAGTGATGGCGTCGGCGGGTGAAGGCGTTGAAGGCCTCCCGACACTTCATGCACTCCATCACCTCGTTGTCCCGTGTCCACCGTGGCGCCCGCCGGCCCAGCTCCTCCTCCTGGTCCTGGTCACGGGTTCACAATCCCGTTACCAAGCGGTCATTTTCATCCAAAGTGACGTACAGTGATTTAGTTTAAGGAACAAGTCATAGAGGAGCCGCTACGTGGTATTGGGCGTCTCTCTCAAGGACGTCTCCCGGTTTATTGGGAATTCGGACCCAGAACCTTTTTAGACTGGGAGTCAAACAGCCTAGCCACTCATACCAGCAGCTCTATGATTGAGGTGACCAATGATCAGTCAGTGGCAGGGAGTTCAGACGTGTAGAGTGAAGGTGAGAACGTACCGGCTCGGTCTGAGAAGACACCTTGGAGGCCAGCTTTAAGGTTTCAATCTTTTCATGGGAAACATCAATAGCTTTTTGGATAACCTGAGGAAAAAAAAAAAAAAAATAATTATATATATATATATATATATATATATATATTTTTTTTTTTTCCCATATATTATATTGACATAAAACTGTAAAAAAAATCTAAGGTCTTACCTTAATCCATTCATCTCGTTCTTTTTCAGAGCTGGAAAAGTGCAATTATAAAAGTTTGATTAAGACCGCCAAAGTCAAAACAGCATAATTGGTAATTGACTCACTGCAACCCTATTCCGCAAAATCTGTAATCATCTTTTTATTTTGGGATTTTTCATGCTCTTCATTTTGTTTTGTATTTTTGATAAGTTTGATTTTTTATTGATCCGTCTGAAATAAATGTAAATTAATCAATCAATCTTTAACCATCTTTAACACTGCACTGAGCTCCCCCCCCCCGCCCCCCCCCCCTCCCCCCCCCCCCCCCACCCCCCCCCCCCCCTCCTCCGACCGCCTCCCCCTGGCCCCAGCCTACCGGCCTCCAACCGGGCCTCCAGCCCCACTACCCACCCGCGGCCTCCAGCCTACCCGGCCTCCAGCCCCACTGGCCTCCAGCCCCACTGGCCTCCAGCCTACCCGGCCTCCAGCCTACCCGGCCTCCAGCCCCACTGGCCTCCAGCCCCACTGGCCTCCAGCCCCACTGGCCTCCAGCCTACCTGGCCTCCAGCCTACCTGGCCTCCAGCCTACCTGGCCTCCAGCTCCAGGGTCTTCTCCTTGCCAGAGACCTGGAAGCTGTGGGGGTGCTCATGGTTGGCGGTCCGCTGCACCGTCATGCCCTCCACCCCGATGCGGGTGCGCGCGCCGTAGCGCTGGCCCACCAGGACAAGCCGGGGCGTGCAGCACAGCAGGAAGTCGTTGAACTGGGAGGGAGGGCGGACAGAGGTCACCACACCCCTCTACTGCACCCCAGGCAGTCACAGTACCACATTGACACTTTAACCCTGGCCATATTGCACAATACATTTTGTACATCTCCCGGTCTATCCAGTTTAAATTTATATGTATTTATAATATTCTGCATTGCTGTTACACGTATGATGTATTTTATTTTATCTATTCTTTTTTTTTGCAATTGTATTTTATTCAGGAAGAGGTATGGCTCTAGATAAAGAGTGATCAGACCAGGACGAGGTATGGCTCTAGATAAAGAGTGATCAGACCAGGACGAGGTATGGCTCTAGATAAAGAGTGATCAGTCCAGGACGAGATATGGCTCTAGATAAAGAGTGATCAGACCAGGAAGAGATATCGCTCCATGGCAGACTTGTTCCTGGCCGCCAGCTTCAGCAGTCGTCCCTCCCTCAGGAACTCGGTGGAGGGCCTCAGGATCTCCTCCTCGCTGACCATCTCAAAGATGTCCAGTCGCTTCTTTAGACTTTCCTACAAAACACCCCGTTGAGACAATACATGGTCCTCTAATGTACGGGTTAAACCAATACATAGTAATCTACAATACCACAGGGGCCCCTATGGTTTTCTAGGGGGCCCTATGGTGTTGGTACCTACAGCCCTGTGGATGGCGCTGTTGGAGTGTCCTGCTGCCATGGCGATGGCTTCCAAGGCCTCTGCAGGAGAGGAGGAAGACAACGGAGGCAGGAAGTGAAACTTTGTACAAGACTGATCAAGACCACATGGCGAGTCCTAATATGGATTTTCTTTCTGTCTGTCTACGTGTATGTGAGTCCTCACTCTCAGCGGGGGAGTGGTCTGGGTCGTCCCGAGGCAGCCTGGTCAGGTAGGCCGTCAGCAGCATCTCATAGCGCGGGACTCGCTGCACCGGCTCAAGCATGTGGTGCTCCAAGCTCAGCCGCCCACACACCTCCTGACTCTGGACCAATCACAGAGCACCAGCGTGACATGAGCATGATAACTAACTGTATAAAAGTGGGGGAGTAGTGACTCAAGTTACACCACAACTAGTGATGTATGGCAATATGTTACGTATAAGTGTGGTAATTTCTGGTTCCGTTTTTGTTTTTTTAGCAGTGAATGTCATTTGGTAGTCCTTTCCAGTGATTCCTGTTCATTAGTTAAATTCATTCACATCACTTCCAATCATTGAATCTACCAAAATGAAGGTAAATCTTTATAATGTCTCCCTTTCAGCCCCGTATTCACACCAGGAAAGTCCTTAGTTCGATCTCTTTGGTCCGGACCAAAACGCAATGTTTATTTTTTGGTTCGGTGCGGTTCCTTTTCACATTGCAATTTTTCGCCATAGTCTGAGAATTTGTCAACAACGCACGTTTGTGCATAGATCATAATCAATCATTGGATAAGACGGTCGGGGGGCGGGGTAACGCATAAAAAAAAAAGTAAACAAAGCAAAGTCATCAAACTGGAGATTATGGGGATACAGTGTGCTGCCCTCGTTGTGCTTATACTGATTGGTTTCATACAGTTACCAACATTGCAGTAGGCTACTTTGGGAGCATCAGATGCTTTTAGCACGTCGTCGATTTAATGATGTTATGCTATCTGCGGACCTCTCGAACGCCTTCTCCCCCATCCTTGTACTGAATGTATCGGATGCATCCGAATTATTATAAGTGTTCTCCAACATACTTTATATGTTGGTGTCTGCCCAAATATCCAAAAGACATTTCGTCTCCTCTTCGCTAACGTGACGTTGATCTTTGAATATACCGCGCTAATCAAACAATATAAATGAACAAGCAGCAATGGGAGCCTGTTGGGTCCAAAAGGCCTATTGATTTTAGAACTGGGTCGGACCGAGCACGGTCGCTTTCACATCTCAAGCGAACCGCACCAGGGTTCGTTTGGAAGCGAACCGAGACCACCTCTCCGGCTGGGTCTTGAACCGGCTGTTTGGTCCGCACCAGAGCTCCCTAAGGGCGTAATAAGTTACACCACAAAAAGTGATGTATGGCTATATGTTACGTATAAGTTTAACAATTTCTGGTTGTTGTTTTTTTGTTTTTCTTTAAATCAGTGAATGTCAGTTGGTAGTCCTTTCCAGTGATTCCTGTTCATTAGTTCTATTCATTCACTTCCAATCAATGATTCCACCACAATGAAGGTGAATCTTCTGAATTTCTCCCCTTCAGTCCCGGGTCCCCTGTGGTCCAGACCTGTATCTCCAGCAGGACGTTCCTGAAGGCGGCCGACCGCTCCCTCCAGGTCGTCAGCAGCCCCATGGCCGCCTCAAAGTTCCCCACGTACTCAGAGTACATCCTCAGGAAGGGGGCATGGCGCAGGAGGATGTCTCCCAAGGCGGGCCGGTCCCACCTGGGGGGGCGGGAGGTCAACTCATTAAATTTACATTCAGGGCATCAAGCAGACGCCTTTACCCAAAGCGACTTACAATGAGTACATTTGTCAGAAAAAAAGTAAAACAACAATATATCACTGTCGGTACAGCAAGGATGTTCATCGAACTAAGTGCCAAGCACTACAAATCGCTAGGATAAACCCATTCGCCGTATACAACAATGATAGCTAGGGTAAGATGCTATACAATGCTGAATACTATTATGCAGTGTCAGGACGTACAACATACAATAAGTGCGTAAGGGGGATGTGGCAGAGGCTATGCAGAGTCTAGGTGAACTCTGAACAAATGAGTCTTGAGTATTTTGCGGAAGCTGGTGAGCGACAAAGGCCATCAAAAGGCCATTGGCTGACCAGGCTTTATGTACAACCTATACCAGGACAATACTCATGACATTGGACTCATGATTCGGAGATCAGTGGCTCCACCACCAGAGGAGATGTACACTGCTGTGACAGACCCTCAAGACAGGGTTTAAAGAACCTGTCCTAAAAGGTTTTCATATACACACACACAGACGGATGATTCATAGCCACGGTCTAAACTAAAAAGGTGTGTTGAAATGCACATTGGTTAAACTAGGACGTCTGCTTCCACACACATGGTTGTGGTGGCAAAAGTGTTCAGCCCTAAAGAGCTGGATCACAGGCATACCACTCCTTCAGAATCCAAACATTTTCTCCAACACTTGACTGTGACTCCAAAGACCATTGGCTAACAGGGCGTCATGGCCAACCAATCCAAACAGCTCCTGTCCGTACAGTGAGGGACGGAGCTGAGGGGCGTGCCGTGGGGGGGGGACCCACCAGTGCAGCATGCGCTCCTCCAGGTCGGGCAGGAGGAACTGGCTGTGGAAGGAGTGGATGGAGGAGATGTTGGAGAAGAGGTTCTTCACCACCTCCAAGGGGAAGGAACCCTTGGACGCCTCTTCAGACAGACGGGAGCAGAACACCTGAGGAGGAACCAAAGGACCTTAGTGAGCTCCTCTCAGAAGGTCTGCTGTGGTCCGTTACCGTGCCAACATGAGGAAGAACTGGTTTTGTGTCTTCTCATGAACGAAAAGGGAAGACTTGATATGACATGATGTTAGCAGACAGATGATCTCAAACATCTAACCTCAGGGAAGGTGTGGAAGAGGACAGATGTTCCTTAAACTATACCTGGTCCAGAAGGTGGAGGCGAACGACATAGGCCCGCTCCGTCATCAGGAGCTCCGTCGCGATCTGGAACAGTTTCTCCTTCCTCTTGGACTCCTTCTGGTCCTTATCTTCCACGTCCATGTGTGGACCAATGTCCTCATCAGTCCTCCCCTCTCCGAGACCCATCAGGTCCTCCTCGGAGCCCTCGCCCGCTGACCCCTGGGCCCCCACGCTGTGGTGCAGGAGCTCCGGGCCGGCACCTACCTGCAGCCCAGGACCTGGCCCTACAGGACCAGGACCCAGGGCTACAGGAGCCAGAGCTGTAGGAGCCAGAGCTACAGGACCAGGACCCAGAGCTACAGGAGCCAGAGCTACAGGACCAGGACCCAGAGCTACAGGAGCCAGAGCTACAGGACCAGGACCAAGAGCTACAGGAGCCAGAGCTGTAGGAGCCAGAGCTACAGGACCAGGACCCAGAGCTACAGGACCAGGACCCGACTTAACAGAACCAGGACCTAGAGCTACAGGACTCAGGGCTACTGGACCAGGACCCGGCGCTACAGGACCAGGACCCGGCGCTACAGGACCAGGACCCAGACGCTACAGGACCAGGACCCGGCGCTACAGGACCAGGACCCAGAGCTACAGGACCCAGAGCTACAGGACCAGGACCCAGAGCTACAGGACCAGGACCCAGAGCTACAGGACCAGGACCCAGAGCTACAGGACCAGGACCCAGAGCTACAGGACCAGGACCCAGAGCTACAGGACCAGGACCCAGAGCTACAGGACCAGGACCCAGAGCTACAGGACCAGGACCCCGAGCTACAGGACCAGGACCCCGAGCTACAGGACCAGTCACTACAGGACCTGGGATTGGGTTTTTGGAGAGACCTCTCGACTCGAAAACTGGCGACGGTCTCGCTATCAGTGTGATACTTTCTCTTGCAGGCCAGAGACCCGGAGTTGGAGGGGTCCGACGGAGTTAGTGGAGCACATTCTGACGGGTCAGCGGGGGGGCTGAGGAAACAACAGTCACAGAGATAATAGGAGTTGTTGAATGCTAGGAAGGGCATTTTGAAAAAAAGAAAAGAAAGAAAAACAAGATTTTGGGGTTCAAAATGTCCGCCGCTGTAACCTGAGTCCGTCCCGGGGGTCTAGGGCCTGGGGGGCGAGGGTCTGGGGGGCTGCACTGCGGAGTCGAGCCCGCTCCTCCTTCCTAGTGCAGCCGGACTGGGTCTGGCCCGACCAGGACCTCCTGAGCCAACCGGCGCTCCTAGTTTTCCACAGGCTGGGGCTGCGCCGTTTGGCCGGCTTACGGGCAGCGTCTTCTGATGACGGGCTGGGGGGGTTAGACTGGCCCTCAGCACCTCCTCCTGCACCTCCTCCTTCTGCTCCTCCACCACCTCCTCCACTCAGGGCTGGACTCTGGACTCCCAACAGCGGGGTCCTCACGGGACTGGTCCCTGCAGGACTCCTGGAGGTCAGGGACTCCGCTGGGATGACCTGGATCACGACCGCTAACCGGGCTCTCTGGCCGCTGGGTGGTTTTCCTTCACTAGTAGGACAATGGGAGGCCACCAGTGAGGAGACGCTGGAGTGATGGCGGCCTCGTGGCGAGAGGTTCTCCTGCACAAAGGCGTTTTCTGGGGTCTGGAGGGGGGCAGGGTGAGGGGGTACTGCAACAGGATGGGAAGAGTTTTACCAGTCTTTTGATCAAATCTGATCCTTGCTGATAAAGTGCTTTACATGCATTACTAATCCCTCATCGTTTCATTTCTAATCCCTCAACATTTCCTTACTAATCCCTCAACATTTCCTTTGACAGAAGTTTTGGAATATTTTCAACCATGAATCACACAGGGACATTAACCCTGAGGCGTTGCAGTAGTCGAGGGCAGCACACTGTTAACACCACATAGCCATTAGTAAAACGCTTCTCAATAACATAACAGATATCGGACTAGAACAAAACATGCACAAATACTCTCTATATGACCTCAAGTCACAGAGTTCAACCAGAGGGGAACTTCTACCTTTATATACATTTGTTGCATAACAGCATGCATTCAAATGCTTCCTTACTGTGCACACACCCTCCATATTCTACCATTTATTACTGTAGTTCCATTTGCTATAAACCGTTTAGTGAGGAGCCAGTGGAGATGAATGAATGCATATTGGGTAAGGGCATCTTGTTTAAGGAAGCCTACCTACAGGCTAAGATAGATATTGTTAACCGAGAAGGACCCGTTCCTATCGATCCATATCGACTTGCAGTGCACCAGAAGATGTAGCCAAATCCTACCTTGTGGTTCTAAAGGCGAGCCCTGGTTTTGGCCTCTCCTCTGTGGACTCAGATGATCCGACGCAGTCCCAGAGTGTTTGTAGGATCCAACCACACCATTGCTGACTGGAATACAACCACAACCAGGTACTCAGGGAATCTGCAAGTATTTATTCTTCTGAGTAAATCTTAGTAAAAATGAAATCAGAAGAAGAGAAAGCAGGTGGTGGTTGGAGAGATCAGTGTTGGAGACGGTTTGTAGGACTGACAGAGTTGTGGTCATTCTCATGTGATTCAACTACGCTGACTTTGTTTCCTTCCCCTCACAGTTGCATGTCGCCTGTATCGTTTCCCAAGAGGCTCATGCATGTCGACAAATTTTAAGAAGTATTAGACCAACGTCATCAAATACAACATTTAAGTTGTTTGAGTATTTTTTTTTCTAAATAGGCAAGGCAACTTTATTTATATAGCACTTTTCATACACGAGGCAGACTCAAAGTGCTTCAAATATAAACATTGTCATAGAATAAAATAAGATTATTGATAGGCAAAGTTAAAAATGAGTAAAATAGATCATGCATCTCTCTGGTATCAGATCAACAGTCTCTCTGGTATCAGATACTAGCAGAGCGTTTATTCAGTGATTTAGCAGAAAGCTAAAGCAAACATGAATGTCTTCAGTCTTGTGGTCAGGGTTGGGGCAAGTCTTAAATCCTCAGGGAGTTTATTCCAGCTATTTGTTGCATAGAGTTAAATCCTGCTTCCCAAGTTACGCGTTTACTCTGGAGATAATTTACAGATCGGTCTCAGAAGATCTATAGAAGGCTTTATGTAGTGGAAGCATACCGGTTAAATATTTTGGCCCTAAACCAGAGGGATTTATAGGCTACATAGCCTAATTTGGAATCAAATCTCTGACACACAGGGAGCCAATGTCACGATTTAAGAATTGGTGTAATATGTTCACATTTTTTGGTCTGTTAGAACTCAAGAACTCGCAGCATTCTGAACAAGCTGTAGTTGCCTTAGTTTATTTTGGGGATACTTGCAAGGAGACCATTGCAGTAATCAAGCTTACTAGTGATAAAGGCACCTACAAGATGTTTGTCTTCGGTGGACATGAGCCCAGCCTTGCTACGTTTTAAAAGGTGAGAAAATGCAGATTTTCTAACTGATTTGATGTGGCTGTCGAAATCTAAATCTGGCTTTCATTGAGGTTTTCAGGAACAGAAAGTGAAGGTGTTGGGTTACTTTAAGCCTTTCCATTTTAGCACCAAATACAACACTATGAGTTTGTTCCAGGTTGTCAGCATTGTGGTTTCCTAAATGCAACGATCAACAAACCTATTTAAAAACATGTCAACTAGACACTGGAAGCCCCAAATATGGTCATAACGGCACTGCACATTTCAGGTACAAAGTCCTATTTCGGACTAAATGTGTCCCAAAAATATAGATAAATTAACCTTTATAATAAATAGGCTACCGGCTATAGGCAGTAGTAGGCACGCTAGATCTTTAAGCAACGTGTGTACTTTAAAGACTTGTTCTGAGGGCGCCTGGCCATTTTAATCAGTTCGAAAGTAGAGAACGTCCTCAGCTGAACACTGCAGCTAATCAGACTGCTGATCGATAAGTCAATCAATGCGGCTGCGACCCGAGTAGGTAGCCTACGGGATTTACACCAAATACAAGTTGGCCATGTTGTTATCCGAGTGTCAACCAAGTTTACAACATTTGCTTATTAATTTAATGTTGATTTAATTGGTTAATTGGCTCACCGATCTTTGAGGGCTGGTCCTCCACGGCGCCTCGCGACCTCCTTCTTAACGCCACCCGTCTGAACTCCGTCTCCAACCCCACCTTCAGGACCAGGCTGTGTCTCTTTTTCAGATCGAACATGTCGGGGGAGGATACAGTCACGTGCTCCGGACGTTTCTCTAATCTATACACATGTGGAGTGGACACCGAACATGTGGGTGGAGGAGGTTGAAGGTCCGTCGCAGCAGCTGGCTGCGGATGGTGTTAATGATGTTAATAACGCTGATCAAGTGGCGCCAATCTTCATGAAAATCTGCGCCCTCGTTTACAGGCGTCTCACGACGGGACGTCTGTCGTGAGTATCGATCCACCAGGTTAAGAGACCATCATCTTCCTCCCTCAGCCTCTTATCTTCACGAAGCTCTGGTCGCTCAGCAAAGCGGAGCAGAGGCAGACCACTGTTTCGGTCATTCACGCAAGAACACTGTTGTAGAGTGGTATGAGAAGAAAACCCCAATTTATTTTGGGAGGTTAAGGAGATTCATTCTCATTCCTTCCTTCGATAACCCTAATCTCCTTTATAGAAGTCTACCCTTGCTTTCAACAAAGACTTTGTTATTGTGTTCTTAAACAGTTTGTGCATGTTATTGCGGGGATTGAGAGTCATGACAGGAATCCTCTTTGGTTATGCTTACTGTCATTGAAAAGTTATTAGCCTATTTTATATGGTAGGCCTACAATGTTTCATCTGGAGATCTGGAAAAATCTGTTTAATTGAATGGGTTCGTTCAAGGGGGAGGAATGTTGTAGAGTGGTGACATCCGACTACTACAGGCAGTAGTGCTATTGCTCTCTACAAGAAGCTACCGCTTATTATCCTGAGGCTGAGCACACCTGTTGATGTCGGATTGCTATGCTGTGAGTGCTAGGTTCCCTGGAGACAATAAACATGGGAAGAGTAACGTCTGTGTCTGGCTAGTTCATCTCATTATACCCAATATACTACAAACACTGATTCCGTTGGTTTATTATTTTATTGTCGGCCACCATAAGGCAAGCATTATGCTAAAACAGTCAAGCACACCTTCATCTTAATCTTAATCCACCCATTCCTCCTTTATTTCAGGCGTTTAAATTGTGTAAGAAGGCTTTTGTGAATGAAAGGTGTTTTCATGAGATGGGGTCGATATATGTAGTCTTATGATGGGGATAAAACGTAGGCCTATTTATAATGAGTAAACCATGCACATATAATTAATCACTTTCAGTTTGTCTGACCAGGCCTAGACCAAAGGGATTAGGGGTTCAGATCTTTAACAGTACAGTACTGTTAACTGAATCAGCAGTCATACACTTACAAATACATCATATACTGTGCTGCTTGGTAGAGATGACAGGAGAGCAGAACATCCCTTAGATCTGTCATGTTCCTGATGTTTCTGCATTTGACCTTTTGGTAAAAAAAGCGTTTTTTTTAATACTGTCACATCACAGGCTACAGGAAAACACGCTCAAAGACTTGTGCTGTTCTCGCCTTGAAAAGTTGGATTCCTAAGAGTTAGCGGATATGTGAGCTGGTTGTTTCGTCACATGTAATTTAATCAAATGATCAGGAAGACCAACTGCCTTTGGCTAACTTCCGGGATTAACCGTACTGTCGTTGGCAGTTGGTTTTGTTGGTTCCTGAACTGATGGAGAAGACAACGGTTTTCGTTAGAGGTTCTCATGTCATCAAAGATCAAAGCTCGTCTATAGCTTTTATCACCTTAAATACGGGATTTAATGAGTTTAAAAGTTGAATCTCTGCATACAGATGAATCTCTTTCAACAGTTCTCTTTTAATGATGTGTTGAGTATTCAAGTATTGCAATACTTTAAAAGCAGCCTTTTTGTGTATTGCAATGTTCACCTTGAACCGGTAAGGGATTGGTTTGATTTGTGCTTCTTCTACTGGGAGGTTCTTCTTTCAAATAAATGCTGGTTAAAAACTTTGGATTGATGAAAGATGATCGATGTGTAAGGCCTGACAGTGTTTTAAAAACGTTTTTCAAACACACAAAACATGTATTGGGGAACACACATTTACGCCATGTTTGCGCCAGTAAGATCCGTACAAATCAAAATCTGGTTCAGGTGAAATCCCAATGCCAGCGAGCAAAGCTTCAATATTGTATACATAACTGTAGAAAGGTTGCACATTTTCTTAGATCAGCCATGAACACCGAGCTCAAACTGTGATCTGAAACCAAACTCGTTGACACAAACATTTAAATAGTCCTTTAGATCTAGACCATCACACAAGCTCCAATACTGACTCCATTCATCTACGTCTTTGGTAAAAAACAAAGTGTGACCCACCGCCACAAACGGGAAGGTTACAATCGGCTGGTGGAACAAAGCTGTCGAGGTCGTTTCGTAGCAAACAAGTTTCTGATTGATTCATGGGGTAAGTACCTTCTCCCTGATAGACCACCTGTTACACATCCTGTATCAGACTGGCCCCAGACCAAAAGGTGGGTGTATGTCCACGGCTGGAGCTCCAAAGGAATTGCCGGAGAGACCCTGACCTCTGCCCCCTGGGGTTGTCAGTACCGTGGGATCCGTCTGGGTCAAGGTTCAGGGGGGGATTTGGTTTATGGGGACGGAGGAGGGGGTGGGAGTGTGTGAGGGTCAGGGAGGAAGCACTTGGGGTCCCTCTGCTTTGGGGGGGGGGGGGGGTGCTCTAGGGGTCCTAGAGACAAGGATACAAGAAGAACAGTAAGGGGATGGGCAGACAAGTATGAAGGGGTTGAGAATACCTCAAGGAAAAGACAGGCAAGCCCAATCTGTACAACTCAAACGGTAACTGGAACAAGTGAAGGGATACGTCAAGTTTAGTCCCAAGATATTAAAACAGTCAGCGGTAGTCCCTTTGGTCTCCCCCATAACCCAGGACTAGCAAGCAGTACTAGGATACTAGGAGTACTACTGGGATGCACTGGGCTGTACCATTACCTGGTGGTGGGGGGGGGTCTCTCTCAGCTCTGGGGTCGTCTGGTGGCGGAGTGGCGTTGTGGCAAAAAACTGCTGACAATCTGGAACAGACTCAGAATGTTAGTCAGACAGACAGCAGAGCCACCACCAGACAGACAGATCAACAGTCAGACAAACACATCACCAGACAGACAGAAAGACCAGACTGAGCCTCCTGGCATAATGGCCTGACTTCAACCTTGACTCACCTGAAGTTCACAGGTTAAAACCAAACTCTAGTCTATCTAGCTATCTGTCCTTATCTCACCCCCATTTTAACGGCTTGGTACAGACCGGTGGCTGGTAGGCGGATCTATCCATCATAATGCCGGCCGGGCCCTCACACTTGTGATGTAACCAATGAGTGGATGTTGAAATGGCTTGTAATGGCTAATCAACAGCTCCCCCTTGTGGTAAAACATGAGCACATCGCTTACAAATCAATAACAAGGTTTAGCTCAGAGAGGAGCGATACAAGTGATTAAATACGAGGTTGTTGATCGTAACGTGAAAACAAACAGCAAAGACACAGAAAATACTGTTCATTTATATATGATACTTACAGGAAATAGGAATATTAACATGACAATGTACAGGTTCAACTTTAAAATACCTATGTACACGTGCATATAAAGTGCTCAAAAGCAAAGTCAGGCATCTGATACATTTGGTGGCGTGTTGTTTAACAGTGTGCCGGAATTAATAGTTTCATGTGGTGCAAAAACCAACATCCAGCTACTCCAAGACGTCCCTCTCACGCCCTAACTCAACCACCATGTTCAGTCACATGATACAGGCTTTTCAGGAGACATTTGTCCTCAGATTGCATATTTAATAAACGTGTAAAGGTGGAATGGCATTGCAGCTTTTCTTGTTGGTGTACAACACACAGAGCCGTCAGTTTATGATGATGACGGGGTTATGAGAGGGGTCCCAGGAGAGGTGGGGTGTAGTTTATATGGCAAAGCTGCAGTGTTGTATATTAAAATCCATCTCCATCGTTCTGTTTTTGATTTATATGTTATTTGATAAAAGCTGATGCATTATGGTGTCCCTCCCTCGGCTATATAAGAATTATACTCTGCCTTTAACCGGAAACTTAAATCTAACCTTGCAGAATTGCAGGGAGAAACAACAACAAAGGACATCAGGATATCAGTGCTTTAGTTAGTCTGTTCTGTATGACCTCTGCGTCACATGGAATCGTCCTACTGCTGCCAAGGGAGCTTTATGTTGATCAACCAACATGTCCGCTGAACCGGCCAACCCCTTTGTCGCCAACATGCTATTCTTCCAAATTGAACAGAAAATATATTTTGTTTTTGACAGATATAAATCTACATCAGATTGTAATTTGAATATTGGCAAATAATAAAAGTAGGAGGTTTGTATTGGATACATTATTTCACAAAGAGTGTGTGTGTGTGTGTGTGTGTGTGTGTGTGTGTGTGTGTGTGTGTGTGTGTGTGTGTGTGTGTGTGTGTGTGTGTGTGTGTGTGTGTGTGTGTGTGTGTGTGTGTGTGTGTGTTGTGTCTGGTTCTCTCTGCGCAGGCACGTGGAGGAGAGGGGGTATCACAGAGAGGAGGTGGTTTCCTTTTTCGCTGATGGAATCTAATCTGGACATGATGACATCACTTCCCTTGTTCCAAGGAAGTGACCTAGGGTCCAGGCTCGGAAGCATGGGGGTGGTAAGCGAGAGGGATTGGCCGTTTACAGAGACGGACGAGGGTCATAGACATCAGCAGACCAAGTGCACAGCCTCCATGCATGAGCAGCATGAGAATACAGATAATGGAGATGGGGATGGTGGTTAAGCTAGGCTAGCAGCTACATGGTCCACAACATATCAGACGAGGAGCCATTGTATCCACATGTTCTGCCTGTCAAAATACCTTGACTTTTCTTTCAGAATAAAGAATAGTGTTCTGCACTTTCAAAAATTAGAGACGAACAAGGCAAGGCAAAGGTGCTTTACACTGCTTTCTGCACACACACACAGTCTTGCATATACATTCACACATACATACACACCATTCATACGAACATACATACATACACACCCAAAGCAGAGATATTCAGTACTGCTGTACTCTAAGGCCAACAGCAAAACTAAATAAAGCCAGTATAAATGTTTTACTTCACCTAATGATCTAATAATCTCCTCTTTTGTCTCAATAGCCAGTGACAAGTTACAACCAGTGATTTAGTGCTGGATAAGATGTGCAGGTAAGATGCGGTAGGGCCCCTCTCCCTGATTTTGGTGCGATGTCATGAGCAAGCCCTCCGATAACAGGATGTTTTATCTTCCATTGCAGTGGCGGTCTAAGGCGACAGGGGGCGCCAGAGTCCCAGACACAGCCAGTTGGTAAGCAGCATCTCTTTTAGGGTGTTGGTTGGTTGGAAAGACAAGGGCAAGTCTGAGATGTTGTCTCTGTATCTCGGTGCATGGGTATTTGGGCTTAGAAAAAATGATCAAATATATGGATTAGGTCAAAAGATGTGTTACTTAAAATGCTAATCTTTGCAAAACATAATTATGTTCTTGTCTTTGGTTTAATATTATTGTTGTTAACACGTACCGATGTGCTACGTACATTGCTGAATGCAGTCCCCTTTACAGTAACACACTAAAAACTCTGTAGCCACGGTTGATGTTTTAATGGTGTTAATGTTAATGGTAACACTGATGCAATGAGCGACAGATAGGGGACACGGTCAGACCTAACCTGCCAATGAGCTGCAGTATCAACTCATTCATAAAAAGAAATACAGTCAACAGTGAAAGAGCCGATGACGTAACAGCGGAGAAACAATCAGATGTTGAGCAGTAAAGGTGCTTTGCTCTCTGACCAATGGCCGAATGACATTTTGTGGCTCTCATTCTTGGAACCGTATTTGTTTTTTGCTTTTGTAGGCCAACTATGTTCATTGAAACATGAATGAATGGCTGAATGTTATTCTCCATTCAGCCAGTAGTACTAGGCAGAGTAAGTACTACAGCTGTGAAATCATCATCCCAATATAAACATGCATAGCTAGGTAAATGGCTTTGAGTGAAAACTATAAGGACTTTTCCAGCGGTCTTTTCCCACAATGCATTAGAGAAATGTAGATATTACAGTATAGGGGGTTGCAATATGGTATTGTCTGAGATGGTTGAGTTGAGGAGTTTAATAAGAGATAGTTAGAGTTAATATTTTAGACTAGATATGGCCCGCCGGAAGTTTATTTATTATGTTCAAGATTTGGGGATTGGTAATCAATTTCTGATACTTTTTGTTTAATGGACAGCATGATCCGAGGTTAAGGTTTGGAGTTGTTGGGGACATTGTTGGTAAATGCTAAATGAAACATGGCAAATAAGCACTGGAAAAGTCTGTACAGTCTGTACACCCATTTGGTTAGGCTATATTGAACCCTTGGCTTGACTGAAAGTTTAAAGCCACCCCCTTGCAGTATAATCATGTGAAACATAGCCCACTGCGTTTCCCTTAAATTAAGTGAGGTCACCAGCCATGTTTGGTAAGTGACATCACTTTGAGCAAAACAGCGATTGAAATGGTGGGCGTTTCAGCAGATGTGAGCCAATCAGTCCATCCGGCCCATGAATTGAAGGATTGATTTTAATCGTAGTTTGGATGAGGTCTGACTTTGTACCCCCATACAGAGACTTGAGATACATGTAATTAAAGAGCAGAAAAGCATTCGGTCTTTGGCTCAAGGGTAGACTGCCAACATCGGGCTTTGAACTTAGAACCGTTGGCTGGAAGTCCCCCCCTCCCCCTTTCCCCCTTAAACCAGTCAAAATCAAATCAACCAATCAAGTTTTATTCTGGATGTACTTCTGGTTCCTTCTGCCTTGACCCCCCACAAGTCCCCATGTTTGTCCTCGTTCTTAGCAGTGACATCACAACAACTCTCATTGCATCTCTACAAACGACAAACAAAGATGACCTCATCCAGAAGTAAAGACTTTGGATGACTATTTGGTTAACTGTCATGTGTTCGCATGATTATGTGTTCTGCATTCAAAAGAGAGTGAGTATTATACTAGAGATGGAAATGGAGTAACATGTCAAGTGTTGTGAAGTGAGTTTAAAACAACAACTGTTGGAACCTTTTGAGTGTAGATCACTTCATGCATATGTGAAGTTCAGCCCGGAAGGCAGAACCAAGAGCTCGTACTATAAAAACACTCTTTAAAAAGTCTCTATGGCCATCCTGTAGACTAATCAACAGTCTCAGAACGGAAAGAAGGCGGGGCCACATGTGCTCCTCTTGTCAAATCCCTGAGCAAAGTCACTGAACATTCAAACCCCATTGGTCAAGGCTTAGGCACAGGAAACAGGAAAAAGGAAACCATTGTGTCTTCCTCTCTGTGATCCCCATTCTCTCCATCTGCCCGGCGACAGAACAAGGAGGATGATGGGAGTTGTAGTGTCCGCATTGAGTCAGTGTTAGTGTGCAGTCAAAGGTAAAGGGGGGAAAAAGGTCTGCAAGAGTTTAGTGTGCGTGTGTGTGTGTTTGTGTGGGGGGGGGGGGGGGGGGCATCAGTGCCGGGGCTGATGGGGGCTGTAGTACCGTGGGTAGAGCGGGCTGTAGCTAGAGGAGTGGTTGTAGGAGGAAGGGGAGGACCTGTTCGCACTAGACGAAGCGTAGGAGGCGCTTGCGTACGCCGAGGAGTAACCGTAGGAGGAGGCTGGGGAGTGGAAGGACGAGTAAGGGGAGGAGAAGGACGGCGTGTAACGGGCCGAGGGCCGGGTCAGCGTGGACAGGGGCCGAGCCCGCGGCGTGGAGCTCCACGTGGAGCGCCGGCCGGACGGGAGCAGGGAGCGGTACTGGGAGGCGGAGCCGGAGCTGGGCTGGGGGGACCTAGTTAGGGTGGGGGCGGAGCCGGCGGGGGAGGGCGAGAGCTGGGGGCCGTCGGAGGCGTGCTCCCTGGAGAAGAGGCCGCGGGACGGGTTGGTGGGGGAGATGCTGACGCTGAAACTGTGGGAGTCGACCACCACCGTCCGCAAGCCCAGGGTCCACTGGGAGGGGGGCACCCGCAGCGGCGTGGCGTGCGGCGTCCAGGCCGACGAAAAGGCGGGCGTCTCCAGGGACGGCGGGCTCCCGAGGGACCGGGGGCCCGGCTGCAGGGGCGAGGGCGGCTTGGACGAGGCAGGAGGGGAGGTAGGGGAGGCGAGGCCCGAGGCCAGAGCGGTAGCGGCCGAACCCACGAACGAGGGGCTACGTGTCAGAACGTGGGCCCTATCAAAACCCGCCGATGTGGGGCTGACTAGGGTGGAGGGGGGGAGGCTACAGGGGCCCAAGGTCATCGCGGGGCCCCGGGTCAGGCCCAGGGACGATGGACTTACTTTGGGAGTGGCGGCCCGGGCGCGGCCGGGCTTGGCCCCGCGGGTGCCCCGGTAGGTCTGCTCCTGGTCGAAGGCCAGGTCCTCCAGCCGCTGGGTCAGGGCCAGCTTCTGCTGGATGGCCATCCTCAGGAGGGAGTTGAGCGTCTTCTTCTCGTCCTCGGCCGCCGCCAGCTGCCTCTGCATCTCGTCCAGCTGGGTCATGTACTCGTCACACCTGGAGGTCCGGGTCACAGAGGGAGCAGAGGGGGGGAGGGTCAGGTGAAGGCTATTGGTTTACCAACCAACCAACCGTCTAAACGCCTCTCCACCAGACATTAGTTCTATCTGGGGGGGGGGAGGGGTTCTGATGAAGAATAACTTCTTTTTGGGACACTTCACAAAGGAAAATATTTGATTTAACTTTAAAGCATGATCATACAGGCAGCAAAGTTACCAAGAATACATTCAGTGAGACAATGGGTGAACCAAGATTCTTATAGGGGAACTTTCACATCGTGGGCATTTAATGCAAAGGTAACAAAGGTGAGTGGGAGTGACCATGGTGGAGAGCTTAGGATTGGTTATCGCTGAGGTCAGCCATGGTTGGGAGAGGCTAGGTTAACTTGCAATACACTTTGGGGGAAGTGGGCATGACTGCATTCTGCAAGCAAGGCTGCAAGACAGTTAGGTTCCAGTGTTTGGTTCCATGTTAGATTCATAGGTGAGGTTCATTCTCGACAACCTTACGTGGCTTCAGTTCTTTCCGTTAGGTCGATAAATCCTAATTGGGGGTGTGCATACCCTAGTGGGCATGTGAGCAGATTCCTGGGGGAACATGTAACAACCTCCATGTGCTTCATGCATGTTGATTGTTGCTTATCAATTGAGTAAGGAATGGATTATGCGCCTCAACTTCTTCCATTTCAAGCACCAAGGCCACTTCCATATTAATATGGATGTGAATGAATAAATGATATAAGTATAATATCCATTCAAGTGGTGAGGAGGTGTCGATTGAAGAGAGCCTGGACCGTACTGAAGAGATGAGCTGTGGGGGTGATGAAACAAGAAAGGGGAATCACTTCTGTGGACCGTGTCCTTCTAAATAACCTTGCTCTGTCAGCCTTCTCTCTGGTACGTGGTTCTATTGGTTAGGACACTGGTTCCATCTGGTTTTCGGTTAGTAGGACACTGGTTCTATCTGGTATGTGGCGGTCCTAGGACACTGGTTCTATTTGGTACATGGTGGTGTGGCACGGAAACTGGTTCTATCTGGTATGTGGTGGTCCTAGAACACTGATTCTATCTGGAGGTGGTGGTCCGACTGGCGAGGAAAGGGTGGTTCTCTCTGGTGTGGGGTTGTACAGGCTAGGAAACTGCTTCTATTTGGTTTACGGTTGCTAGGACACTGGCTCTATCTGGTGTGTGGTGGTCCTGGCTAGGACAGGGTAGTTCTATCTGGTATGTGGCGGTCCCTGCTAGGCCAGAGTGGTCCTCTGTGGAGGTGGTGGCTCTCTGACCTGGTGGCGAACATGGATCTGAGGGAGGAGAAGGTCGCGGCGTCCTCCTTCAGTGCCTTGAGCTCGTTCCTCAGCTTGGTCATGGTGTTGGTCACCATGGACTTCTCCGCCTCGTACTTCCCCTTCAGGTTGGCCAGCGCCACCTCCGCCGTCTGGAGGAGGTGCAGACGCAGACACAGACGAGAGGAACAGAGCAACACACGTGAGGCGTCTGCAAACACACACGCACTTCCCTTTGGGTTACATAGCGGACACTCTTTAGCCGAAGGTATGTCGGATACAGGTCATTAAGGAGCACCCTCTCCTCCTCCTCCTCCTCCTCCTCCTCCTCCTCCTCCTCCTCCTCCTCCACCTCCAGCTTACCTGTTTGTTGGCCTTCAGGACCAGCCTGAGGGTGGCGATCTGCTCTCTCTTGGTGCTCAGCAGGGACTTGACCTTCAGGATCTCCTCCATGCAGCTCTCCTTGTCCTTGTCCAGCAGCGGGGCCAGCTCCCGTGCCGCCGCCCGCTGCCGGGACAGCAGCAGGGAGCGGTCCACCGCCCGCTGGAGGTGCTTCACCTGGGGGTGGGGGGGGCGGGGGAGAGAGATCCAGAATCAGGAGGTGGCGAAGGCTCGAGACTGCTGGCTAAATAAGGAACTCTGTGACTTCAAAGGGCTTCCACCTTACAGGTGTATGAATGGATCGATCCACCAGCTTACCCAGCGGACCGTACCATCTAGTAGGCCAAGAATGGTTTGTAATAAGCCAATCGACATCCCACCTTCATTGGGGGCCCTTATAAACCGGTTCAGATTGTTAAGATGTTTCAAACCTTTAAATGGTCCAGTGTTTATGGGGTTTAAACCTCTAAAACGGTCAAGTTTTTTAAGGTGTTTCAAACCTTTAAACCAGTCCAGTGTTTTAAGTGTTTTAAACCTCTTCAACGGTCCAGTGTTTTAGAGGGCCCCTAAGTGTCTTAGGGGCCCCTGTGTCCCCAAGGCTTCGTACCTGGTCCCTGATGATGGCGTTCAGGTTGTAGATGTTCAGCGGCTCCCTGCGGAGCTCTCCGGCGGGCTCCAGGGCGGGGGACGAGGAGGATGACGACGATGAAGAGGCACTGATGCTGGGCGAGCGGGTGGGCGGGGTGTGGGGCCCCGGGCTCCGATGGGAGGGAGAGGACCCCTGGGGGGTGTCCTTCTGCGGCCCCTCACCCCTGGACGGAGGCTCTTTGGACGGGGACTGTGAGGGGCTCCGTGAGTCCCCGGGGCTGGCGGTCGCCGCGGCGACGGCGGCCAGGCGACGGGCCAGGCGGGGGGTCAGTCAGCACGCGGCTCTCGTCCGCCGACAGGGCCTTGAGACCCGCGGCAAGACCCCTCAGGCCCCGGCCCTGCCTGGAGAGGGGAGGGGGGGGGTAGAGGAGAGGAGAGTCAGGTAGAGTAGAGTAAAGTCAGGTAGAGGAGAGGAGAGTAGAGTCAGGTAGAGGAGAGTGGAGTGGTGGTGTAGAGTACAGGGGGAGGAGAGTAGAGTAGAGTCAGGTAGAGTAGAGTAGGATAGGGTCAGGTGGAGGGGAGGCGAGTAGAGTAGAGTCAGGAAGAGTAGGGTAGTCAGGTAGAGTAGAGTAGAGTAGTCAGGTAGAGTAGAGTCAGGTAGAGTAGTCAGGTAGAGGAGAATAGAGGCAGGTAGAGTAGAGTAGAGTAGAGTCAGGTAGAGTAGAGTCAGGTAGAGTAGAGTACAGTAGGGTCAGGTAGAGTAGAGTAGACTCAGGTAGAGTAGAGTAGACTCAGGTAGAGGAGAGTAGAGTAGAGTCAGGTAGAGTAGAGTAGAGTAGAGTAGAGTAGAGTAGAGTAGAGTAGAGTAGAGTAGAGTAGAGTCAGGTAGAGTAGAGTAGAGTAGTCAGGTAG
The DNA here is from genome assembly GCA_900291075.1 of Melanogrammus aeglefinus. Taxonomy (NCBI): domain Eukaryota; kingdom Metazoa; phylum Chordata; class Actinopteri; order Gadiformes; family Gadidae; genus Melanogrammus; species Melanogrammus aeglefinus. The sequence goes on from OLKM01000326.1 coordinate 137,726, forward strand.
AGTAGAGTAGAGGAGAATAGAGTAGAGTAGTCAGGTAGAGTAGAGTAGAGTCAGGTAGAGCAGAGTAGAGTAGGGCCAGGTAGAGTAGAGTCAGGTAGAGTAGAGTAGAGTCAGGTAGAGTAGAGTAGACTCAGGTAGAGGAGAGTAGGGTAGAGTCAGTTAGAGTAGAGTAGAGGAGAATAGAGTAGAGTAGAGTCAGGTAGAGTAGAGTAGAGTCAGGTAGAGGGATCAAGAGACTTCAAGAAGCCAGCTTGCGGTGGCGGCCCACCTGTAGTAGTCCAGCATCACGCGGTTGGGGGTCTCGTTGTTGCACAGGCAGACGTGGTGGTACAGCTGGGCCAGCTCCTCGCTCAGCGTCACCAGCTCGTCCTGAGCTGCGTTCAGCGCCCCCAGGCCCTCCGTCACCTGACCCTGGGCCGCGCGCAGGTCTGACTCCAGACCCTTCACCTGGGGGGGGGGGGGGTGAGTAGGGGTAGGGAGGAGGGAGGACGGGAGAGGGGAGGAGAGGAGGGGAGGGGAGGGGAGAGGAGGAGAGAGCAGTTGTAATAAAGTAGAGTGGGGGCAGAATAGGGCAAATAGAGTGGCAGGAGGATAGTGGAGTGGTGGTGTAGAGTAGGGGGGGAGGTGGGGGTGAGGATGGGAGAGGGGAGGAGAAAAAGGCGAGAGCAGAACAGTTTAATTGAGTTAAAAGGAGAGGGGGGGACAGCAGTAGAGTACGGTGCGCTAACAGAAGGACAGGTCAGGTGTTTACGTGCATGGACCCCAGTTCAAGCAGAGATCACCCCTTCAAAGCCCCCGATGTCTGGTGGGTTGATGGATCACCTTGTCTCGTCCCTCCCGACAGCTCATCTCCAGACGAGCCACCTGCACCTCCATCTCTTTGACCGACGGCCCCTCCCTCGCCTTCTCCTCCCCCGCCCCCGCCGCCGCCGCCGCCGCCGCCACCGACCGCTCCCTCATCATCTGGAGCTCCGCCTTCAGCTCCACCACCTCCGTCACCGCCACCCGGTACTTACACTGCAGGATCTCCAGCCCCGGCGTCTGGTACGCAAACACGTGACACCTGCTGCCCCTCCTCTCCCCCTCTCTGTTGCCCTCTTCGTCTTCATCGTCTAGTCCCTCCTTCTCCTCCTCCTCCATCTCCTGCTCCGACTGGGCCTCCCCGTGGAGCTGGGAGTCCGAGTCGGAGGAGGCCCCTCGGGCGAGCTGGGCCCCACGGCGCAGGCGCCGCAGCACGGTGACCTTCTGGCTGAGGCGGAGGGCCCTGTCGTGCTGCTCGTCGAGGGCACCCTGCGTGTGCTGCAGCTGGGTCTGGGACTCCTGCAGGCGGCTGATCAGAGACAGGTTGTCCCGTTCCACCTGCAGGGGGCGCCAGAGGGAGGGATGGGAGAGGCAGAATGACTCCACACATCTTGATTCACATTTCAATGCTGTCCAACGCAGAAATGTGGCGTGGCAGTGGATTACAGAAACCCTGGAAGGTAAACCACAGCTTCAGACCTCAGAATGTATGTTTTTAGTGTCTGAGACTTAAAACAGGAAAAATGTAGAGACTTAGTATTAGCCCAATACACATTTATTTAAAACATCAACAAATATCGACAAATCGCGATTTAAAATTCATGTCACTGACAAAATGCCAATTTTCTGGCATCAGACGACCACAAACACAGTGTGTGTGTGTGTGTGTGTGTGTGTGTGCTGTGTGTGTGTGTGTGTGTGTGTGTGTGTGTGTGTGTGTGCGCATGTGTTTGTTGTGTGGTTATAGCTGTGTGTAACCAAAGAAGCAGCCATGTGTAGAGATAGTTGTTGTAAATCTATCTTGGGAGGCAGAGGGTGCAGTGACAGAGCCAGGCTGAGAGCCCCGTCTCCAGAACCTTTATTTATCCTCTTCTTTCATCCGTTTCATTCCTTTTATTGTCCTGGGTGGGGAACTGGTTCCGTCTGGTGTTGTGTAGTTTATGTTTACGCCCCGCTGTGGTTCTAACAGATTCCATCTGGCAGTGTTTCCCTGGCTCTTATTCTATCATGTCAACCACTCTGTCACTTTGGTTGTGAAAAGCACTGCATTGAAACATTGGGTTTATAATTGTTTTTACAAGAAGCGCATGATTAATGATTCATCCGTTCTACTGAGATGAAAGTTTACTCTTAAGAAGTGAAGAGGAGGAGGCGGTATCGTTTAAAATGGCTGAACGGAGACAACAGTATCCCCCTCAACGTGAGCCAAGCAGCGCACGGTCGATAGGCTACTGTGTCAGCCGGGTTATAAATAAGCTCTTCCTGCATTCTAACCAATCAGATAAGAGAGAAAAGGCAGAGAAAAGATGGGATTACATCTGGATGGGACTGCAGCGTCGAGGTGTATCACACTCACTCGCTCACTCACTCACTCACTCACTCACTCACTCACTCACTCACTCACTCACTCACTCACTCACTCACTCACTCACTCACTCACTCGCTCGCTTGCTCACTCACTCACTCACTCACTCACTCACTCACTCACTAACGCACTCGCTCACTCACTCACTCACTCGCTCGCTCACTCACTCACTCACTCACTCACTCACTCACTCACTCACTCACTCGCTTAACTTCACTCACACACACACTCACACACACACCTTCACACACACACACACACACACACACACACACACACACACACACACACACACACACACACACACACACACACACACACACTGCTCTCTGATATGTTGTAGTTGTGGGGATGGTTCTTTCATTGAGTGGTGAATTTGAGGTGGGGATGGAGATTATTTGATGGTATCATTTCTTTAACAGCATGGCAGAGCTCGCTGAATGGATGGAGCCTCACCTGTATCAGCTGCTGCCTGAGCTTCTGCATCTCCGGGAGGTTGATCTCAGAGAAGAGGTCAGGCCCCACCCCCTCCATCTTACGCCCCGCCCCCCGGCAATCCCCATTGGCCCGGATTACAGACCCGACATTTGGCCCCACCCCTATTGGCCCCTGGAGATGTCCATTACACCTGCCATAGTAGAAAGGAAAAAGCATTAAGACCGGGCAATTTAGTTTATATATCACCCTTCAAACACAAAGGTCACTACATTTTAACACATTTAAAAAATAATCTGATAGGGAATTAATAAATACAATGATTCAAAAGAGAATTGTAAAACCTAAAAAGTATAAGGTTTTTAAAAGCTGTAAAAGCTGTAAAAAACATAAAGCTGCATTTATATTTACATTTAGGGCATTTAGCAAACGCTTTAGCAAATCCAAAGCAACTGACAAAAAGTACATTTGTCAGAAGAAAGAGAAACAAAAAATAAATATGTCGGTACAGTAAGGATATTCACAGAACCACGTGCCAAGCACTAACAGTCCTTAGGTTAACCCATTCCCCGTTCCAACAAAGATAGCTAGGGTAAGATGCTACACAGTGCTAAGTACTATTGTTAAGTGCAGGGAGGTACAACGTACAATAAGTGCGGTAAGAGGGTGTTTGGGGATAAGGGAGCAACTACCAGTGCAGACCTGCACTTTTCCATTCCATTCCAAACCTCAACAGCAGGCTTCTGATTGGCTCAGAGGAACCCACCTGGAGTCTTCGGAGGTGGGCGACAGCAGGGCGGTGGGCGTGGCGGTGCCGCTGGGTGGCGCGGAGGTGAACGTCAGGTGGGCGCTGCCCGTGTAGGCCACGTCGCACATGCTGAGGTGGTGCACCAGCTCCTTGCGGAGGTGCACCTTCTGCTCGCGCTCGTTCTTCAGCGAGTCCAGCGCCTCCTCCAGCTGCGCCTGGGAGATGTCCTTCAGCCGCAGGGCCTCCTCCAGCTGGCTGTTCAGCAGCTCCGTCTCCTCCACCAGCACCTTGATCTCGTGCTTCAGCCCCTCGTACTCCACCTGGGGGGGGGGGGGGGGGGGGTGAAGGAGGGGTGAAGAGAGGGAAGGGAGGGAGGGGTGAGGCAGTAGATGGTTGAAGAGTGAGAGGGATAGGTGGAGGGGTATGAGAGGGAGGGATGGAGAGAGAAAGGGGGTAAGACAGCAGAGAGAGAGATGGAGAGAGAACAATGAGATGAGAGAGAAGTGAATACAAAGGTAAGGGGAAAGGGAAATCACAGCAGATAAACAACACAAATCAACCTCCAAATACATTCCCTTTCTTCCAATGGTGACTGAGTAGTGAGGTGCCTCGCCCCTCCCTGCCTGCTAATGACCGTCCTCTGCGTTCAGTAAATGATACCAAAACATCATCACTCAACATCATTTATGTAGGAGTTATTTTAGTCCGCATGGGCAGAATACAGTCAGTTTTCAGGGTATTTTAAGGTTTGTGTGTGTGTGTGTGTGTGTTGTGTGTGCCACTGTGTGTGTGTGTGTGTGTGTGTGTGTGTGTGTGTGTGTGTGTGTGTGTGTGTGTGTGTGTGTGTGTGTGTGGTGTGTGTGTGTGTGTGCCTCTATGTGTGTGTGTGTAATGTACTAAAATAAGACCTGTTTACTTATTCATGATGTGCGACCATCTGACCCTCCATCACACAATCCCCCCCAACGTCCCTAAATAACTACTTATTATTTATAGTAGCATTATAGTAATAACTACTCAGTATTTAGCAGACGTTGTTATCCAAAGCCAGAGACTTGTAGTGAATTCATGTCTCAGAAGTGGAAGCCGGATTCCTTGGTTTGTGGGTCGTACTTGAATACTCACAACAGAACAAGAACTAGAATCGAATGCCCATGCTAGACGCTTCCGTATTCTCAGACCTGTGTGTATTTAACTGTTCCACTCTAATGCCGGATCTTAGACAAACATGACCACACACACAGTGTGTTCGGCCTTCATCAGAATGCTCTCTTTGTGCTTTCGGTTTCATGGTTGAGCCCGATAGGCAGAAGCGAGGCAAGGAGCTGGACGTCGGATGGCCAAGTCGTGAATCATGTATAGTTAACCGTGACTGTGAACGTTGCCGTGGGCATCACGGTCCCGGATAGTGTAGAACTGTTAACAAACAAAGTTCCTTAAGTCATGAGCGCGTCAGTCGTTAGATGTAGTGTCTATGATTTGATTGGGTGGGCAGGGCTCCGCCCCCAGCTCTGCGTGTACCCCTTAGGGGTGGGGGGTCGGAGGTCAGCACCTGGTTCTGCTTGAGTGTGGACGTGAGCTTCTGCAGGGAGATGTTCTCCTCCTCTAGCTCCGTGTAGTCCTGAAGGAGACGCGCCTCCCGGAACTTGTACTCCCTGATCTCCTCCCGCATCCGACTCCTCTGCAGCTCCAGCATCTCGTTACTCTGAGGAGGAGGAGGAGGAGGAGGAGGAGGGGGAGGAGGAGGAGGAGGGACGAGGGGGATGAGGAGGATGAGGAGGATGAGGAGGAGGAGGAGGAGGAGGAGGAGGAGGGGGAGGAGGAGAGAGGAGGGGGGGAGAGAAGGAGGAAGAGGAGGAGGAGGGGCAGAGGAGGAGGAGGAGGAGGGGGAGAGGGAGAGGAGGAGGAGGAGGAGGAGAGAGGAGGAGGGGAGGATGAGGGGAGAGGAGGAGGAGGAGGAGGGGGAGAGGAGGAGGAGGAGGAGGAGGAAGGGGAGGAGATGGAGAGGAGGAGGAGGAGGAGGAGGGGGCGGAGTTAAATCTGATTTACTAGCACCGGAATTTGCTAGCAAGTAAGTCAATCAATCAATCAAACATTATTTGTATAGCGCTTTTCATACAAGAAAATGTAACACAAAGTGCTTAATACAATCCCCCTTTCCCCCTCCCATCATGCATACCCAAAGTGATAACTTTTTTGGCAACTAAGAAATACCTAAATTCAGATCAAATAAATAATTAAATAAATGAATAAATAAGTTGTTTCATTAAAAGCCAGACTAAAAAGGTTGGTTTCGAGTTTTCCCCTAAAAATATGAGCACGCTCTACGGCATCTTAACAGGTGCAGTAGAGCGCCCCCTA
>OLKM01000326.1:146180-278680 GCA_900291075.1 Melanogrammus aeglefinus
TCTGACCTCTACACACACACTCAGCACCTGTTTCCAGGGCAACATGTGTACAACACAACTCACACACACACGGCTGAACACGCACAAGCAGGGTTTATTCTAACACCAACCCTCCCATGGTAGTGATGTAATCCTCCCTCTCTCTCGCTCTCTGTCTCTCGCTCTCTCTCGCCCTCTCTTTTCCATTGTGTTTTCCTCCTTTTTGTTTGACTTTCCCCTGGTTTTCAAGCAAGCACACTGCTGGCATACTAATGAGGCCTTCTGGAGAGTTCCCAGGAGAGCTGCCCATCGATCACTTCCTGTGGGAGAGATTCCATCACGTCCTGGTTGAGGCGTGACGTCGGAACAAGTTCCCCCATTGTAACAAAAGATACATAAATAAACATTAAAAAGGCTGGTGGAAGAGGGCACATACACACAAATACACACAAAGAGGCGTACACACACTTACAAAAAACACACACACAAATAGAGGTACACACACACAAAATACACACAAACACACACACACACACAAACACACACAGGCTATTAGCTAAAGGTTAGTGTGTGTATCCTTCTCTCTCCTACTGAGAGAGTCGTCACTAACTGACTGGCTTCTCTCGCTCATTCCGTATCCTAGAGGACAAAGAAACAGACCATATCCACTATTACTACAATTACTACTACTACTACCACCTCCACTACTACTAGTACCACCACTACTACTACCATCACCACTACCACTACTACCAATACTACTACAACATTGTTCTAAGCCTCACTTATAAGTCGCTTTGGGGAAAAATGGTCTGTTGAATGTATAACGTACGTGATAATATCAATCATCCCATTAAAACTCCAGGCTCATAGACCAGGCAGGCAGATGGTGAGCTGGTAGGTGATGTAACGCGGGCGTCTGTCATAATGCAGAGCAGAGGTTCAGTCACATGACCCAAGCTGTAACTGGACCCAGGGAGGCTGAGGAGACTCCTCTGAGAGGGTAAGGGGCGGTGTTCATCACAACACCGTGATGTAGCTCATTGTTCCTCAGGCGGAGCTATGGTCAGTAAGCTAACAACTAGCGATCGCCGTTTCATCGTTTTATTCCGAAAGACTATCCCATGTTACGATTACCTTCATGTTTTACTCTGCAGTTAAACCAACGGACCGTGGCCTCTTTTGTAAGATGATGATGATGGTTTAGTCATGGATATCTCCGGCTCCATGCTGGAACGGGGGGGGGGTTTGGGGGACGTACCTCATTACCCCCAGAGCCCCACCCTGACCATTCCCCCAGCGCCCTCCGGGGAGATGCTAAAATTACGTCTTGATAGTCCTAATAAAGACAGGTCTCTCTCTCTCTCTCTCTCTCTCTCTCTCTCTCTCTCTCTCTCTCTCTCTCTCTCTCTCTCTCTTCTCTCTCTCTCTCCTCTCTCTCTCTCTCTCTCTCTCTCTCTCTCTCTCTCTCTCTCTCTCTCTCTCTCTCTCTCTCTCTATCCAGCCGATAGTCTGGGGCCTTTGCTTGTCCTCCTCCATTTCTTGATTGATATTCTCTCTCTCACCCTCTGTCTCTCTCTCCCATTCTCTCCCGCTCTCTCACTCTGTGTGTGTCTCTCTCTCTCCCTCTCTTTCGACCCCTAGAGTCTCCTTAAGTGTTATATTTGCTGCTATTGCATTCTCTTAAACCAGGGATTATGGATGGGAGGGAGATGGAGAGGAAAATAAACAGATACAGTACATACACTCTCTAAAGAGAGGGGAGACAGAGGGAGAGGGGGTCGATGGAGTAAAGGAAGGAGGTGAGAGTGATTGAGAGGTGGAGAGGGAGGAACAGGAAGTACAAAGGCAGAGAGTAGAGAGAGAAAATAGAGCATATTGAGAGAGAGAGAAGTGGATGAGGGAGGTGAGGGAGGGACAAACAGAACAAAGGGGGAAATGAAGGAAGGATAAAGGAGGGTAGAGAGAGAGAGAAAGAAAAAGAAAGACGGAGAGAGAGAGAACGAGAGAGAGACAGAGACAGGGAGATGGATAGCAGGAGCAGATAGGCATGCAGGGGGCAGGATGGGGGGAGGGCTATAATCACATTTAAAAGATCTCCCTACCGTTCCCTCTGCACCCAACCTTTGTTATATTTCATTTAATGTCCTCACTCATTCAATCACTCCATCCCTTCTCACCCTCGCTACACATTAGTGGTTTCCCCTCCCTCCAGGACATCTGGTGAAAAGGTGCGGACACCAGCAACAACAGCAAACCTCATTTAGATTTAGTCGTTTATTGTATTGATTGTAATTAATCTGAGAGGCATCTGACAATGACCCTCGTTTAGAAATATACACAGGCAGGGTGATGATTAGGGTGCACCAGCCGAAGGGCCGTTGTTTCGATCCTCAACGTCCACAGCCTTACCTGTAGGCAGCACCCTCAAGAAGCTCTGACCCCCTTACCTTCATCTTAAAGACACTCATCTGAGTTTACTGTCACGTTCACTTTGGCGACAAACATCAAGAAGAAGAAGTCAATAGTTAAAGGTGCTGTAGGCAAGATTAGAGAGTCAGAGATAGAGGGCCGAAAAAAAGAGAGAGGACTTTGAAACTGGACAACCAGAATTGTCCCCTACCTCACTGTTCCTTCCCTCCCTCGCTCTCGCCACCATTAAGGTGTGTTTTATTTCAAACACTTGTGACCGCCGACAATGGACAGATGACCTGATTGGCCTAAAATCTAGTCTGACTCAGACAGCAGGAGCAGTCCACTCAGAACAGATATCCTCACAGCACGTTTCAGTCAACTATAGCTGAAGGATGGCAGCGCCATTTCTGACTAATTGCACACAATTAACAGCTTTTAAATCATCATAATACATACATAGCACCTTTTAAAATCTCGAAATGATTGCATGGCCTGGTGTGTGTAATTCACTAGCTTAGGTTAGCAAAGAGGGAAGACGGTAAATCATAGGATGGACTAGAGGTTAATTGCCGCACTCATCAGGATAATTAATGGACGGGAGGAATGTTGGTTATGGAGAGAAATGATTTATGTTGCATGGAACAACCATGACCTCATATTTGATCAATAATTCACAATTCCTTTTCAACCTGTGTGTGTGTGTGTGTGTGTGTGTGTGTGTGTGTGTGTGTGTGTGTTGTGTTGTGTTGTATGTGCGTGTGTTGTGTGCGTGTCTGTGTGCATTTGTGAGTGCGTCTGTGCTGTTATGTAAATGCCCCCGACGTGGATGTGCTTACAGCAGCATACACACGTCCCATTCTGCGTCCATCCCGGCGCGGAGTGCTTGTGTACATGAACTCTGGACTGGCTCCTGATTTAAGGCCGACAGGCCGACGTGCACAACACACCGTCCAGCGGCCGGGGAGATTCCAATCAGCTTCAGGAGGGACCTGCTGGGCATCTAGAACCCTGCAGAGACCTTAATGTGTCACCAGGTCTCTGGGGTCTTATCCAGCATACTCTATAATGTATCATGCCTATCACTATCTAGTGTTTATCCATCAAACCACTATTCTCTATTCTATACTGTCTGATGTCTATAATTTTTTAGTATTTAACTATTAAACTTGGCTAAACTCTGCTCTATACTGTCTGATGTCTATCATTCTAGTAAAAACACATGCCTAACTCTGGGTCTGCTCCTCTCATGGGCCAGGGTAGCAGGGTCAGTCTCTACCCGTGCCCTGACACATAAAAGGAGCAGACCAATAATTGAGGTTATAAGTAGGACCTCGTGTTCATCCTTAGATGACGCCTCTGTGAAAAAGGTTTATTATGTCATCAAACATCTCGGAAGACCGTCCCACTGCCTCATCTCTACAGGGTCACTTTAAACGAATCGATGTAAGGGCGTAGCAACACCACAGCTGAAGGTAATACATGGCACTCTGAAGATCCATGCATCACTTCAGCCTTCAGGAGGCGGAGGAGGCGAGGGCTTCTGGTGTCTGGTGGAATCACACAGCTTGTCTCTCTCTCTCTCTCTCTCTCTCTCAGAGATGACAGGTGGAATCACAGCTTGTCTCACTCTGTCAGGATTAACGGTGGAAGCGATCTGAACATTGCATACAAAAGGAAAGTCCACTGTTACATCCGGGGAGCAGGATCGTCGCTCGCCTTCTGAACGTTACACACTGCTCAGAGAGATGGTGGGAGAGTGTCCGATGGCAACGTCCTGCTCAGATGGAGGCGTTCCATTGGCTGTCGGGGTCTGTGTGTCATCACAGTGAGGAGATGCAACATTCCAGGGGACAGGTACCCTTGCTGTGTTTCTACTTTTAGACTACGTCTGCAACGCACACACTGCATTTTTAATTGCGGTTTGTCAAACCAGCTGGTCCTATCCAACGAGGTGCCCTTTCTCCCCCTCTCCCCGTCTCCCTCTCCTGTTCCCTTCCCCCTCCTCTCTCCCCCGGCTGCTCCCAGGGTTAGACACTCTGGGCAACCCATAAAGTACAAGGGCTGGACATATGGGTTAGTGTTATACTGCTACGGGCGGGGGCCCAAGCTGGGAAGTACTCGTCTCTGCGCAGTATTCACATTCAGGTTTACAAGCCAGGAAATCTGCATTTCTGTCACAAATGCAAAGAAAATTTTGTGTTGAGGACATCAATTATTGCAAATAAAGGCCACCCTACTCCCCAGCATTGCCATCATCATCATCATCATCACCCTCATCATCATCATCATCACCCTCATAGTCTTCATCTTCCTCATCATCCTCTTCGTTGTCGCCCGTCACTCAAACAAGTGTCAAAGGGGCTTATCCATCCGATGAACTCTATAGCAGAGTAGAGGTAATGAGCTTTAAGCCATATCTAGCTCTTTCCTGTACAGATCTTTTGCTATCAACCCCCATCTATTAAACCTGTCGCTCAACGTCTCCCACTTAGCTAATGACCGCACAGAGTGTGTTATCCGTCCTTGCGCCCTGTCCTTGTTAAAAGCTCACTTTTTATCATCTTCAGATTGATCTATTCATAGATGTCGTTCCCTTCAGGTCAAGGTCGACACATTCCATGTACGATAAATACAGTGTGGAGTTGTTGTGCTGGCTGTGATATGCAAAGAGACCTCCAGTGGATTCCGATCCATGTCATCAAGGATCAGGACGGAAGCATGCTCAGGGATCTGACCCCAGAACCTTCTGGATCAGCAGCACCAGACTATCCTCCCCTTACTGGTAACGTCTGTACTGACAGACCGGAGAACCACTCCTACACCGCCTCCACCCACACAAGGTGCACCAACTCCGCTTACAGGAGGTACAGCGAGTTGACTTGTAACCGGAAGGTTGCTGGTTCGATCCCTGGGTCCTCCTAGCTGAGTGTAGAGGTGTCCCTGAGCATGACACCTCACCCTGACTGCTCCTGACGAACTGGCTGCCGCCTTGCGTGGTTGACTCCGCCCTCTGTGAGTGAATGTATGAACCGCTGTAAGTCCCTTTGGATAAAAGTGTCCGCTAAATGCCCTGAATATTGTCACCAGCTCCTACTCGCGGTCGCCATGACAGCACATAAGAACACATTACACTGTGCCCCCCCCCCCACCCCCTTCCAAAGTAATGTGGTCTTTCAAAATGGGATGGGGCTAGAAGGGGTGGACCCCCACAGAGCCTCGCTACAGATTCAATCGATGCTATCGAGTCAGCTGCGACGGAGTTTCACTGAAATACAACCGCGCATTATATGGTGGTGTGTCTGTTTGTCTGTGTGTGTGTGTGTGTGTGTGTGTGTGTGTGTGTGTGTGTGTGTGTGTGTGTGTGTGTGTGTGTGTGTGTGTGTGTGTGTGTGTGTGTGTGTGTGTGCGTGTGCGTCTGTGTGTGTCTGTGAGTCTGTGCATAAGGGAGGAGGGCAGATATGAATTATAGATAGATGAAGGAGGGTTTGTGTGTGGAGGCTAATGTGGGGAAGTAGTGATAGTCCTTTTATTGACGACAAGGCGTGACATGTCATTGGAAAGTTGGGAATTGTTTTCAACAGAGAGGAGGAAGATTTGATTTGTTTAAACCACACTGCAAAACACACACACACACACACACACACACACACACACACACCACACCACACCACACACACACACACACACACACACACACACACACACACACACACACACACACACACACACACACACACACACACACACTGCAATGCAATGCAATGCAAACTGACCTTCAGTAAATAAAATGCATGGTCAGCCTTGTCTGTTTTCCGGGCAAACCGGTAAAAACGCGCTGCCACAGGTGAAGAGGGCCGAGCTGTCCTTTGGCTCTGACAGATTGATTACATGGCACAGAAGTGCAGTTCATTAGCAAGGGTCGATGGCCGGGGGCAGAACCAATCAAATCCCTCTTCCGGATCGACATGAGACACCGTCATTATGGCCGAGGCGCTCGCCGTTTGTGAGCAACACCCACCCCGGTTCCTATACTCCAATATTGGAACCTGGAACCAGATGCTGTATATCTTGACCCTTTTATCTTAACTTGTGAAAGCATGGATCCCTTAGTATGGGTGAGCCCAGTGGGGAGTCGAACCCTCAACCCTGGCAGAGTTAATGCCTTGCTCTGCTAGAAGAGGCACACAACACACACTCAAATACAGTTTGTGTTATAAACCACGAACCCTAATGAACCTGAGGTAGAGAGGATACTGTAGCTAAACTCCACACACACTGGTAGTATGTGGGCAAAAAGCCGTCTGACAAAGTGTTTGGATACTGAAGGAATGTGGACGACGGATTATATCATGTTGTACTAAGAAGCAAACATAGACCAATGAAGCAATTTGCCTCGGCAGCAAACCAGAAGGAGCCCGGGTTTCAAACTAGCGCTTTTCCAGTTGCCGTGTGGAATTATCATTGAGTAACATAGGATAAGTTGTTTGATTGATCGATCTTCAGGTATCTATCGTTAGCTGTCGGAGCTGTATTACCTCACCATTGGCCCATCGTTGACGCTTGATTGCGAAATATGGATTTGAAAGCTGATCTGTTCATGTTCCTTCCTATGGCACGGTTGTTGTTTTGTTGTTTTGCTGAAATCCAAAGGCCTTCTACGCAGTCCCATTTCATGACGGATTACACCCTCCAATAAACGTACCTCCTCACCTCCTCACCGCTCATGGTGTTTGTTGATTCCCTCTTCCACCCACTGTGTCTGTGTTTGAACTGTGAGGTTCACCCAAAGAGCATCCACTCTTAGAGCTCAGGTCGTTCCCTGATGCTTTCGTAAAACTACTCTATGCTCGTCTAGTTGGACAGGTTGAAGTCCTCTTCCATATAGCATCTGCCCTTCCTCCCACTGGCTCAGGACCCCAGTCTCAAACCTGACCTCCACTCTTGGAAGTTGAGCACCACCAACATCATCAGCACCATTAACACCATCAATACCACCAACACCATCAACACCACCCACACAACAGCGTATCTGTCTCTGTCCCCACATATCTCAGACACATATACTCAGCTAGGAGGAGGGGCCGAGAAACTTTCTGCAGGTTATTCCCACAAGGTCTCCATATTCCTTACAAAGAACTCCATAATGTTTGATGCTCCATACTTGTGCCTTAAAGTACACATCTCTAACCATCGCCTGGCATGTGTTGATCCAACAAAACAACCAGCACATTATAGCTCCACTTGTCCCCAACACAGATTTACAAAGTAAAGAAAGAACATTGTGTGTCTTTAAAGTCACAGAATTCCGTTGGTGAAATGATTCAACCCCCTAACCCTCATGACAGTAAACCTGTTTGTTCGTGTTCACAGTGACTAACCACAACGTTAGACCGAGTGTTTCCGAGGTGTGAGAACACCCGATGGCACGCGGAGGTGATTTGCTGCATAGCATCATGTTACTACCAGCCCCTCCCTGCAGCCTCCAAGTCCGGACATAAAGATCTGCCCCAGGATCCTAGCGCTTCTGTTTTGGTACCAAACCAACCTCCCGCACACGCACACCCACACACTCACACACACCTGCCAAATAGAAGCGCTAAAGTCTGAACTCCCTCCGACTTTGCAGCCTGCCTTTGTCCGCGTGTCCACCTCTCCATCATCCCTCAACACTCTCTCACCCTCAGCCAATCACAACCCACCTCAGCAGGTAGCCTTATCCTTGTATATAATCACACTAGGCCTACCGCTAATAATAACGGATGAACGGCGATCAGTATGGAACCACCAGACCGTGCACACACGGGCACGCCGCCGGGGTCTCACCTCCTGCAGTTGCTCCAGCTCCTGGCGGAGAGCCTCCTGTTCGGCCTCCAGCTCCGCGTACTGCTGCTTCAGGGTTTGGTTCTCCTCCAGAACCACCAGACCGCACTCGGCGGCGCGGATCTTCTCCCGGTTTGCCTCCGCCAGCTCCCGCGTCAGCCGCTCCACCTCGGCCCGGTACTGGTCCACCGCCTCCCCGGAGCCCCCGCCGGCCGCCATCGCCCCTCTCTCCCTGGGCACCCCGCCGTGTCTCCCCTCTCCTCCCCCCGTGTCTCTCCCTGCGTCGGATGAGCAGAGAGCCCCGGAGGTGGACAGTGAACCCACAACTCCCCCCTGATAGTAAAACCCTACAATGGTGGAAAAAACAAAACAACAACTATGTGTGTGTCCTCCAGATCCTGTAATATCCTCAAAGTGTCGCCTTCATCGAAATTGTATCTCCCGTGTTCTCCATCCGATGGTTCAAACAGCCTACGCAGCATCTCAGCCCCGGTCTCTGTCTCATCGTCTGGGGTTTTAATTTGGATCTCGGTGTGATTTCTGCTTATTCACCGGCGCCAGGACGCCATCTCTTCTTATAGCCTCGGAGCAGAGTGCCCATCGCTCCCATCCTCTGGTGACGTCGACCCGCTGTTGGCTGAGGACGGTGGCCGTCTCTCCCTCATCACCCTCCCTTCTGTGCGTCTCACCTGCCGTCCGCCCGGGATCACTGCGGGGGGCGCCCCCCGCAGTGAGGAGTTAACACTGCATGGAACGTAAAGGGAGAATATGTACAATTTTTCGCATTCAGATATAAAAAAAACAAAGACGGACTTATGTTGTATATTTTATTTTCTTGTGTACTTACATTATCCCAATTTTTTTCAACCATTGCTCATTAGGGAAATCCATACTTTTAAAATGGAAACTTCCCGGGCCATTTGGTCGAGTTTTACCGCGTAATTTCCACAAACATCCGGGAGGCACGGGAAACACAGAGGGAGGAAGGTAGTCGGCCAGCTACTATCCGCTCTATGTTTTTCAGCATTCTATTGTTTATTTTGCTCACTCGTCATGGAACATGTTTTGCCGCCAAGTTTGCAGTGACTTCTGTTGCTGAAGCTGTCCATGTAAAGGACAAACATACGAATGAAACAAACAACCCAAGAAGATTTTCTGAAAAGAGGACAGATAGCCTACGAGAGTAGGCCTAAATATTGGTGTGGGATTCCCAAGATATTTATCAGCAGAATGTAATACGTAGCAGAATTTGGATTCGCTATCTATCTATCTGAATGAATAGTGTTATACCCAAGGTTTACATTTTTCTGAGATTATTAATTATGGTTATCCTACTCATCTGAATGCAATGTCTTTGACTTCACTGGGGCCAGCTCTTCACTTCAAGCGATGAGAGCTTAACGTAAACTACAACCTTGTTCTTCTGAACCCCGGTGTCGCTAAATCAACGGTCAACTGAACGAGCTGCACTTTATATATATATTTGTTTCATTTAATTAATTTAATGTGATACATTCATTGCAAGGCCACATTTTTACTTGCAAACAAGTATTTTTTTATATATATAAATAGATCTGGTCTTGGACTGTGTATAAAAACATTGCTTCTGTATTTAATCGCTCCCTATTCCTATACACTAATATATATATATATATATATATATATATATATATATATATATATATATATATATATATATATATATATATATATATATATATATATATATATATATATATATACACATAAAAACATAATTATCAAGTCAGCCTGTTGCAAGAGTGCTGGTGCAACAATCAGCTTCCAAAGCCGTAATAACTGAAACAGAAGGCCAAAAACCCCATTCAAAGGGGACATATTATACCTGACCACACCAGGTGTGAGATGAGCCTAAAGGTACGGCCACACCAAAAGCGTTACCCGCGTATCACGCGTATAAAATCGGCAATTTTTCCATAGGGAACCATTGGTTTACGCGCGTATGAGACGCGTACACGCGTTACACGCGTATAAGCAACATTTTACTCGCGTTAACAAGCCGTTTTTAAAATCTGGCCCATATGACATCCCTAGTGGGCTTGTCCACTAGATCTGTGCTGGATAGATGATCTACCAGCCTACTTCAGTCCACTGGGTAGGCTGGTAGACTGATCTATCCAGCACAGATCTAGGTGGACACGCCCACTAGTGATGTCATATGGGGCCGATTTTCGAAACTCTTTAACTTTATTAACTTAAAGAAAATAATCACAAGTGGCCCTGGGCACCCCTCCTCTTCCTTAGATGCACGAGCAGAGTGCAAAAGTGCATTGTTTCTTAAGTTAATACAGGAAAAAAAAGTCCACAACTTCAAGTTGCGTCTTTTGAACATTCCTCATGCATGCTGTCATAATTATTATTGTTTTACAGCTTATATTCCGTTTTAATTTTCATGGTTTTATAGCTTACGTTCAAGCAGCTGGTGTCCCATTCGCGCGTTTCAAATCATATAGGCGCGAGGGGCAACTGCTGTTTTCCCAAACGCAAACGGCAACGTGCGGACGCCCTCGCGTATTTTCCGCTGATCGTGAAGAAACCATCGGAGACCTGCGGAGGTGAGCGAGGCCTGCGGTGCCCTCAGGACAACCCTTTTATCAAACAGAAGAAGAAGTGCCTCCACCGGAAGCGGATCATCCATGTTTATTCCGCGGCGCTCGGCTAACCGAGTCCACGCTTCTTGCTAGTGACGTGAGCAGCAATGTTGTAGCTGTTAGCATTAACATTCTGCTGCTGGGAGGGCGCCCGTCGTTTCGTTTACTGACAGATCTGACTCGTTTTCATCAGCACTTGACACACATTTGTTTAGTTATTCTTATTTTACGGAGCGAACTGTTCAGTCTTCTCCACTGATTTGCCGGTTAGCATTAGACAGCTCGATCCACTGACGCACGGCTAGCTGGCACCCAGGTCCATCTGTCGGAGGTTCCTCTCGATTCATCCATAGGTTGACTTGTGTGTTTGTGAAGAAGCATGGCGATGAGACAGACCCCGCTGACCTGCTCCGGCCACACCCGGCCCGTGGTGGACCTCGCCTTCAGCGGCATCACCCCGTTCGGCTATTTCCTAATCAGTGCCTGCAAAGGTGAGCTGACCCTGTTCCACCATTAACGTCACTACAGTCACCGGGTCATACGAATGTGTCACAGTGACCCCGGAGTCAACTCATGTCCTCTCCTCCCTCAGATGGAAAGCCGATGCTGCGGCAGGGGGATACGGGGGACTGGATCGGGACGTTCCTTGGCCATAAGGGGGCCGTCTGGGGCGCCACGCTCAACACAGACGCCACTAAAGCGGCCACCGCGGCGGCAGACTTCACAGCGTGAGTCCGACTAACTGCTACACTCCCGTGGGTCCCTGTTGCTAGGAGACAGAAATGGCTGTCTGGTCATGTTTAGAGAAGTATTTTAATCCAGCGGGGAGAAAGTTGTGACTTCAGCTACATATCTTTCATGACCAGGTAGGCGTTGTGCATCTTGCCCAAGGATGGCACAATGTGGTTGAACCGAAAACCTTCGAGCTGAGAGTTAAACCCATGAACCACTACAAAACTGAATGGTATCACAATTTGAGACCTCCTTTGGAACCTGAATATTTAAAAAAATAAATACTCTTGCATGCTATGCATGTTTTTGGGCTTCCGATGGCTTTAACTATCTTACACTCATACAAATGTGATATTTTGTTTGTTGAAAAAGCTATTTGGCTTAAAAGGCATTGCGCTGTTGCATCGGACATCTTTGGCCTCCAGTCTTTATAATTGGCAATGATTGGGGCAGGATAGTGTAGTAGTTAAGCTCTTTAACACATAATTGGTTCTAACCCCTATGTCGGTGGTCCCCCTGTATGCATCTAGCTTTGCCAATGCTATTTGCCACCTAGGGGGCTTTTACTGGGCTCCTCCAGCACAAGCACACTGAGGGGTGATGTTGAAAGCCGGTTTATTGTAGAAGTTGATGGACAATGGTAGCCGACCTGGCGCTCCATGATGCAATGTAGGGGATCTCCTGAGTGTGTATGGTGATGGCTCGTTTCACCTGTGCAAATGAGTGTAACCAGCCATCATCCACCATCACTCATCATCTTAGAGCAAGATATCCAGCGCTACCTGCTCCGTATTATAAAAAAAATCCCCAAAGCTGGCGTGTCTGCACGTGTCATTTTTTGTGGAACACAAGACGGGGGTCGTTTTGTGCTTCCTGCTTGTTTTGCACACATGCACCACGATAACGGGGCCTGACTGCCTGCCTCCGGTCTTCCCCACTGGAGCTGCAGTCAATGGAACCTACCAGACTAGTATGGTCCCAGCTATAATTCACTTGGACTGGAGCGTCTTCTAACAGGCTTAACGTAAAGATGGAAACATGCAGGTCACTGTGGGGGTTCCCCCTCATCTTCTTCTCTGCGTCCCTCCTGAATGTTGTAGGAAGGTGTGGGACGCGGTGAGCGGCGCTGAGGTTCTCACGCTGGCACATAAGCACATCGTAAAGTCTGTTCATTTCACTAAGGTAGGTCCAGACCGCCCCATGCCTGCTGCTTCTCTCCTCACAATAAACAACTCAAGCGGAGTGTTATACCACCAGGTCTGAGTGTGATTAGTGGTTAGAAGCCGTTAACTTCCCTGTGCCTTAGTGACATCACATGTGGGCGTGTCCAAATATATGTGGGCGTGTCCAAGTAGAAGTGGGCGTGTCCAACTAGATGTGTGCTGGATAGATCAGCCTACCAAGTGGACTGCAGCAAATGCAGCTGATCCAGCCATAGTACATCTAGGTTGGATATTCGGTTTGAAATGGCCAATAACACTCACACCTGGTGGCATAATATCAACACGTAACCGACTGCATCACAATATCATCACACCTTCATTCAATCATGTAGTTTATACCAGAAGTGTGTTGAACGACTGAGGCCTCATTATTTCAGTCTCACTCTCTCTTTTTCTCTCAGGACAGTAACTGTCTGCTGACTGGCGGAAATGACAAAGTAATAAGGATCTACGACCTAAACCAACCAGAAGAGGGTGAGCAGCTGTTTCACGCAGTTGTTGCTGCAGGACTCTCCTTTGCCAGCTGTTGATGACCCCTAACATAATTACCAACCATATTTTCCCTGAGCTTTAGAGGGTCTCTATTCTTACCCCACCAGTTGCATAGTTGGAGGAACACACTTCAAACTTTGTGAGGTTATGAAATAAAGACCCTGTAAACGTCAACCGGTTATTCAGGCCAACGTCTTCTTGTCAAAGTCGTTTAACAACGCAGTAGAATGATGAATAAATAAATGTTCTTGCTCCATTCTTATATTTTTCCCCCAGCACCCCAGGAGATCCCTGGCCACACGGCGTCCATTAAGAGAGCTCTGTGGTGCCACGACGACAAGCACATCCTGTCAGCCTCTGAAGACCGAACCGTCCGGTCAGTGAGCCAAGCTCAGCCTGCGTCTCTCTTCCCCCCCCCCCCCCCACCCCGTGAAGGCTGATGGATTTACATTGGTCAATGGATTGTCATCACCATATTTATTGACGATTAGGATTCATAATGAACAGTCCCTCATTTGGTTTATCGATTTGTTGACTTCTAATTAATGTGAGGATTAGATAAACAACAATTGGTGACTAGAATTTAATTTGAGGTGATCTAAACTATTCTGTGCATCCTCACTTACTTTAAGGGGATTACGGTTTTGCTTTTCATTATGTGCAGACGGTAGCAAACGGCAAAGTGTTCTCTCTGAAGCCCAGCAGTGAGATTTCAGTAGAAGTACCATATTAGAAAGTGTGTGTTGTCCGTCTGTGTGTAGACTTTGGGACCGGAACATACCTGAGGCTGTGAAGACGCTGTCCTTCGACACGTCGGTGAGCAGCATGGAGTACCTGGCGGACGGGGACGTCGTACTCATCACCTACGGAAAGACCATCGCCTTCTACAACGCACACAGGTATCTGCACTACAACACACGGGTACACAACATCACCTCTACAACACACGGGTACACAACATCACCTCTACAACGCACAGGTAATCAGCATCATCTCTACAACACAGAGGTAATCAGCATCACCTCCACAACACAGAGGTACACGACATCACCTCTATAACAAACATAGGTGCATAACTTGACCTCGACAACATACAGGTTAACAATATCACCTCTATAACACAGGTACATAACGTCACCTCTATAATGAACAACCCAATCATCTTGGGTTTAAGGGATTTATGAAGAAAATAATTTATCTGATTGGTCAAGTATTGAGTCAGAACGCTGCATTTGTAATCCCCAAAACATCTCTAAAAGGGGTTTTTGCTTTCTCCAGGGACAGGCTGAGATTATATAAAATAATTCTGGAGACTAAATTTGCTGTTTTACAGGAGGATATTTTTAAATACAAAGCAGGGCTCCAGACTAACATTTTCTACTGGTGGCACTGGTCCCAGTTCTTCATTTGGTGGCACCCTAAACAATTGGGAGGCAACCCTATTTTTGCACATTTGACTTGGGATCGTCATCCACCGACTGTCCATCTGTAAACATTCATTCAATTACTTCCAATTAGTTCATGTTTTTTGACTCCTCCTATAGCGGAAACCGCTATAGGAGATGTATTCATGTTACAATACATTTATCCTTTTCTGGTCCGTCATCCAGAATAGTGCCTTGGTTTATTTTGTTTAAATGCTATTCCTTTGAACTTGGCTTGGTGTACAAACCACATTTCTAGCCATGTGTCTGAACTGGAACTGAGCTGGTTCGTGTTTCCAAGGAAAGCACTTCAGTGCTGAGTCCAGCCTCTCTGTAGCACTCAAACCTTCATTATCACCCATCACATTAAACAGTGGCACAGTGGCCCGCCTGAGCCCCACTTTACAATGAAACTCTGCACTCAGAGTCGGACTGAGCATGGATCCCACAGCCACTGACTTCCTCTCTGTGTGTGTGTGTGTGTGTGTGTGTGTGTGTGTGTGTGTGTGTGTGTGTGTGTGTGTGTGTGTGTGTGTGTGTGTGTGTGTGTGTGTGTGTGTGTGTGTGTGTGTGTGTGTGTGTGTGTGTTGCAGCCTGGAACTGATCAAGACGATAGTCACCCCGGCAAACATCCACTCCGCCTCCCTGCACCCGGAGAAGGACTTCATCGTTGCCGGTGGCGACGACTTCAAGCTGTACAAGTATGACTACGGCACCTCGGAGGAGCTCGGTGAGTACATAACCTACGCCCCATGTACGATGGGCGTCGCGGCATTGACCATTTACGTTTTTTATTCATGCTCCACGCCTGTCCTGTGCTCCGACCCCCAGAATCGTATAAGGGCCACTTCGGGCCGGTCCACTGCGTCCGGTTCAGCCCGGACGGGGAGCTGTACGCCAGCGGCTCTGAGGACGGCACCCTGCGGCTGTGGCAGACGGCCGTGGGCAAGACCTACGGCCTGTGGAAGTGTGTCCTGCCAGGTAACCTCACGTTCTGAAGCAGTCCGTCTCCGTAAGATCTGCTTCATCCATTCATTCATTCAATTACATTTTGTTTGTGTAGCACTTAATCCCAAATTGAGTCTCAAGGGCTTAACAGGCCGTATATGTATGACACCTCCCTGGCCCCAGCCCAACAGAAGGCAAGAAAAATCTCCCTTAATTAGAAAGGAAAAAATGAACACAGATACTGTGTTTTTCCCTCCTTCCAGGGATGATCAGGACTGCAATTGGTGCATGTCAAAAATAAAATGGCTGATCGGTTAACCATAAGGAGAGTCGAGGCATCCAGTCGCAGTCACTGCAAAACACTAGAACAGACAGAATAAAGAATTATAAGGAGAAAGTGCTTTCAAAAACGTTTGACTTCTGGTCATCTTGTGACTACACAAACAAACACACAAGATCTGGGGACATCTTTAGGTGAAGGTGTATGATATAATTATGTCTCAAACTATGCAGGCTTATCTACAGAATAACTAACATAAAATAGGATGCTATTGCTGTTCCCAAACTGGCTGTCCACATCCCTCTTTATAAATTAATGTAATCATTCCTCACGCCTTCTAGACCTAACGTAGTAACACCAAGTTAAGAATAGCAAGCTTCTAATGGGCATCAATAATTGCTATAAAGTCTATTACTCAACACTGCCTGGAAGACTTATATGGATGTAATTGGGATAATTATGTATGAAAGCAGAATGGGGAAAATGTTTTATAGACGAGGGCTGCCACCCGGTGGCAGAATAGTACGTAGCAGCTCATGATCTATTGGAAACCTTTTAAGACCATTCTAGCTTGACTATACAAGTTACTTATTGACGCTCAAATCTGTGTGGTCTTCCATGTTTACTCCCATACACCTTGGAATCCAAGTACTACTTTTGATAAGGAGGATCTAAAATGTTTGTCATGTGGTGAGGTGCATTCAACGATACTTTGAGTGTGTGTACAGAACTTTAGAAACATCGGTATACAGTCCCATTCTAGGGCCTAAATCATTTAAGATTTTTGAATGAGGTAATTTTAGTAGAAGCACAGTGACTGAGACTGCTGTAGATACGACTTAACGGGCATTATTTGGATTTGGAGAATCCTTTTTCCTGTCTATCACATCGGCCGTACGTTTCATCTCAACGGTGGAGAAATATAGAAAGGGCCAGTGTATTATTGGGATCCTTTTTCAAAATCTTGCGCTCCTGCTCTTTAACCCTATGTCTCTTCACCGCATGATAATTGCCCCATCCATCTCATGCATTCACCCAGAAGAGCAGTCATTCTAATCATGCCCACATTGTACATTTGCATTCAAATGTAAATTAAAGTATCATCACACAAACCTTCCCTGTAACCGACCGAGCAGTGAGCAATAGTTTCTCCCTCTTTTGTTGATTAACCCCTTGGATCACAACGTGTGAGTCCCGCCCCTCAGCCCTCTTTCTCATGAAGTATGTCACCGAACAGAATAGCAGTTTCAGCACTAATCTTAGCTAATCATGAGCTGCTTTTAGGCAATCGTGAAGTAAGATGCATCTTTAAGGTTGTCTCTTATCTACTTGTCTAATGCTTGTTTGTACTTTATTTAAAGCCTACTCTTTGGCGTGTGCATGTTTTTCTTTCTTAATCGTCTTGTGTGTGTGTTCCCCAGAGGACCTGGTCTCTGAGAACCCTGAGCCGCTCTACCCGGTGCCAGCCGAGATCAAGGCCTGAGCTGCAGCCCCCTGGAGGTGTGGGGGGGGGAGCTATCGTCCCCCCCTCCCTAGCATGACGCAGACACGGTTTTAGTTGAAACTTCGTTGGGATCTGAGGATAACGATTCTGTGAGGGAGGGGGAGGAGCTTCAGGCCACACATGGGATTTGGGGATGAACATGGGGAACAGAGGCCCAATTCACACACAGACACAGACAGACACAGAGACTGACAAACGCATAGAGACACAGAGATAGTCACAGACGAATGGTCGTCGGTCCCTAGTGCCTGAGAGACGTCATCGCGGCCCTCTGATCCACCTGAGGCCTGACCCGACCCGGTCCCTCCCCCTTTAGGAGCTATCCCCCCCCCCCCCCCCCCCCCGGAGCCGGACCAGGGCTGCTTGTCTTATTTTATTTCAAGTTTTTATTTCATTGATGTGAGAAGAATAAACGTGGTACATTTGCTCACGGGCGAGCCGAAAAGTGCTTTCATTTCGCATTGTGTTGCTCGACCTCTGCCATATTGTTTGAGTGGTCTGTTGGTGATGAAATTGCTTGTTTTGGTGCCGAAACGGAAAGAGAAAGTCATTGCTGGAGTTTTCTTTTCTCCCCTGTTTTACTATGTCCAGTGATACAAATAAACAAATGCATTACTATTTTATTTCAACGTAATGTGCAAAAGAGCAAATTCATTGTTTATTTATTCATACATTTGGTGATTGAAATGTGTCTTTGAATTGTTTTTGTTTTGATGAAGACTTGTGATAGGGAAATATAGATGTTCAGGTATAGGCGAGAGTTGAAAGAGCTGATGCAACTACCTTATTTAATTCATAACTTTTTTCAAAGGGAACTGTCAAACACAAATAAAGCTAATATTTTTTTAAAAGCACACTATTGACAAATACGCACATGATGCATAAATCATGAGATGTACACGGGAAAGCTACAGTAGATATTAAAAAACTAAACTAAAGCTAGATGACAAAAACAAATGATTAGCATAATCGAAAACGCCATTTTTCCTCATCGCTCGTATCTGCTCTGTTGAGTTTGAAATAATGACCAATAGCGACGGCTCTTCAAGCGACGCCTCAGCCAATGGGGTGCTCCTTCTCACCGGCCCGCTGGTTCCGGTCCCGCCCTTGTTTCGGTCACGTCGACTTCCCGCGACACGCTGAGGCGGCATATGCTCTTATTTACCTCGGCGTAGTCGGACTGCCCCAGGACCCCAGGACATCATTGGGACTTACTGGTATACAAACGCTCCGTGTGTTATAATATACTTATTATAGTTATATATACTGATATTATAACACAGTTTGGTTCGGTGACTTAATTCCGACAAGTGGCGCTCTCGTGTCGGGCTTTGTACCCCTGTTCCTCAGCCCCCTCAGACAGACTGTTACCAGAGACAGACCGGAGGACCCTGCAGCCGCAACCGGACTTGGTTACCGCCGGAGACCAGAGGAATCCGCGGCCACAGCCCGCCACCATGCCGAATTACCTGGAAGACCCCTCGGTCCTCACCAAGGAGAAGCTGAAGAACGAGCTGCTTGCCAACAACGTGGAGCTGCCTGGCTCCAGCGCCCCGAAGGACGTGTACGTCCAGCTGTACCTGAAGAACCTAACGGTGCAGAACACGAGGAGCGGGGGGGCCCTGGACGGGGGAACCACCCTGGACGGCTTTTCCAGCGACGAGGACCTGCCCCCGCCCGTGGTCGTGAGCCGCTCCTCGGGACGGGTGAGACTTTAAAACTTCAAACTTTAAAACGCACATGGGGTTTGATCCCCCACCCCCGGAAGTAGATGAGTTAGAGGTTTAAAGCTTTTTACTAAACGGAGCCCATTTCATCCGTTTAGTGTAAAAGTTACTGAAACATAGCCTTTCTAGATCAGGAGGTATGCCTTGCAGTTCCCGCTGCACTTTCGGCTGTGACCTTTGACCTCTCTAAAGTCATCGATCACCAAGTTAATCTGCGATGGTGATGAAATCACCATAGTTGACTATGGTGACCAAGAGTAAACACGTTGTTTGCAGCTCCGTCTCTGTCTACTTCATTAACCCTTGCCTAACGTAACAAGGCTCATCGTGGGGGGGGGGGGGGGGGGGGGGGGGGGGCGTTGAGTTTGAATCGGACTGGGACGAAACCAGTCCGCACTCATACTGAAACCACACTGAGATAACGGGTCTATCCGGTGTCGTTTGTTTAATCTTCGGGTTCTTGGTTCTCGCCTCACCCCTCCTCTGCTGTTCCGTTTAGATTTCTTGGTCCTGGTTTTGAATTCTACTTTCTGGTAAATTTCCATCTACTAAAGCGGCCATTAAAGCTGGAATTATATCATCATTTTAAGAAAAAGTCAATATGTCACACTTTTAGATAGGCGATTTGTCTTTTTGAAAAAGCTTTCTGAACTATTTTCTTGGGCTCATTGTTGCTTCTGAAGGGCGTGGTCGACTCCCCACCTGCCCACAACAACATGAGACATGGAGGGGAACACGAAGTACTCAGGCTCTGTCGACTAAATCAGTTAAATATTAAATGTACATTTATTTAACTCGTTTATATTGAGATTATTTTGTTAGAATAATACATCTGTCACTCTACTCGTTAACAGTACATTGAAACTCAGGTTTTTTTTTCTACTGTTTAACTTTTCTTGGTGCGGCATTGCGTTTTGTAAATTTAAAACAAAGTCTGATAATTCATTAACAAAAGCCTGTACGTGTTTTGTTAAACAGTTTACCTTCAGATACGATTTGCATCCTATCAGTAAGGTTTTATTGAGTGATTATAAAGCCCTCCAGGTGACAGACATTACTGCTGCCAGCTCTGTTTCTGGGCCAAGCTGCTAATGCAGCAGAGTTCTGCTTTATTGAGGAAATGCTTTCTCTGGGCTGTGTCTGTTTTGAGTGAGAGGGAAAAGCACAACTCGCACGTGAAATTTGCTTGGTCTTTATGTCCAAGCATCTCTTTTGAACGCCGTCTCCCACCATGCCTCTGAGATTATAGCCTTGTGATGGAGGCTGAAGTCTGCCTCAACTCAAACCCTGCATTCCTCACATGCTTCACATAGTTCACTCACCACACACACTCGCTCTCTTTCATACAGTCTTACGGTTCACCCATTCACCTGAAATTACTTCAACGTGAGATTAGAGCACAACATCAATTTAGTGAAAGTACAACTAATAGTGCCCCACGTGCAGACAAAAAAGGCCTGATTGTCAAATCCTTAGTTGAGGAGGCGAGTCATTTTCAATGATACGTTTTATGTGTTTATGTGGTCCCCTCACCCCCATGAATTCCTTATTTCCTGCTAAAGTTTAATCCCCCCCCCCCCCAACTGTTAATCATATCAGTAGCAAAGTTGTTAATCTCTCCAACAGTTGGAAGCAATTGAGATTCTGTCCATAAGTGCTGTGGTGAGAGCAGACGACCGTGTAGAGTGAAACCACCAACTAGTCGCTGAGCTGTGACTTTCCACACAGCTAAACGGGGGGGGAACCCACCTGGCGTAACCACGGTGACTTCAGCCAGTTGTGTTGCCAGCGGTTCCATTGGGTCATGGTTCGCGTGTGTAACACGAGTGGGGGAGGGGGGGGGATGTGAGCGTAGTGGAAGCCATCTTGTTATGGGGGCTGGTAGATTCTGTGTGTTGTGTTGACGATAGTTCTTAGTCGTTAGTATCTTTATTTCTAGGGTCGAGGGCATTTATTTTAATAGTTTGGTTTGATGGCTGTATTTCTATATAAAATACTTTTCTGCAGTCCACATGAAGCCCCTTTTCTATATTATGTTGTCCACTCTTTCTACTCTATACTTTATAACATCCTTTCTATTGTCAATAGGATGTCTTTCTATATTCTTTCAATCCTTATGCTGCCTGTTACTTTGTGTAGGTGTGCAGCCCAAAAATGAAGCCCACTCCAGCTATTTCCTTTTTTGTCCTTACTTAGCGTCAAGGGTGTGGAGTCGGGAATACCAGCCCATTTCTTTCTTCCCTTTTCCCGTTCTCCCGCGTTCGCAGCTCTCATGGAATGCTGCTGGTTACGCAACAGGCCAGCAGGCCCCCGTCCTCCAGTCTGAACCAGACACGTGCCCGGCCCGCCTCTATCCCTCGCTTCCTCTCTCACTGTCCCTCTCTATCGCCTTCTCTCTCTCCTCGCCCCCTATTCTGTCACATGCAATGTTAAATGTGCTGCCTGATCTATGGAAAGATAATTAGCATTGACTGGTTGAGCGTGCCCCATTAGGTTGGATGCATAAACCAGCGCTATGCAACCGTTTGGCTGCAGGCCTCTGTCTGGTTTGAGGAGTTTAGACTGCTTCTACCTCCTGGAGGTTAGTAGTCGGGCTTCAAGTTAAGGCTTTCCTAGCTGTTGTTCCTCAAAAGTCAAATGGATTTAGAGGGGAAGAGAATTATAACTTGTTTTTCCGTTCAGCACTGTTTCAACTGATCAAATCCTTTTCAACAAAAGTGTTGGCTGGCGTCTGTGCTCTGGCTCCTAGCCATATGGCCTCCTCCTCCCTCTCTAAGTCCCTGAACTCCAGGTTTTACTTTGAACAGAGATTTAATTTCCTGTAGGCGGGTCTGTCAGAAGGCTAGCAAGCCAAATGTTTACACTGCGTTGCTCAATGGCTCTGCAGCGTGAAGTTGTGAAGTAGAGACTCTGGGACTTGATGTGCTCTTTACGGACAAAGTTTTGTAATTTGTTAGGGTTTGCTTGTCAAGCTCTCCTTTACTCCAATAGTTCCATCAAGTTTGAACCCCAGGTTTTAACAAGGGAAGTCACATGTGGTGATGATTGCAACTTGTGTTTACATTTATGGGATGGCGGTTACAACGGTTATTAACTTATCTTAACAGCCATGAGACAAGATGAATTTTCGCTAATTGCTGTACATGATATTGTCTATCCCTGCTAGCGTGTATTCAGAGAACCTTATTCATCCTGCGGGGAGTTGGGACCGTCACAGGCCTGCGCTCTGCTTAGGAGGGGGGGTGTAGAGAATCGAAATAAGGTCAAAATACAACCTACCACAAAATTAAACCTTGCATTTGCATTATTCTACATAAAATGTAGATCATTATCAGCAGGCTCGGCAAGGCTGGGACAACAGGGCACACAATCAAACATGATGTGGCTACAAACAATCTCTCTGTTGTGTTGGCGGTCTACTGCTGTGGGGAGGGGGTCTGTTGGTTCTATGTTGTGTAGGGGTTCTTGTGGCCCTGGCCTCTCTGTTGTGTTGGGGCTGCCCTAGGGTTTGTATCGTGTTAAGACCTGCTGGTGGTGAATGGACATGACCTGGTGGACAGGTTCTCGGCACATTCCTGACCTCGGGCCGGTCGCTGTGTAAACAAGGCGGCTTTCATCTGTGCTACACGCTCAACGGCTGAACGCTGCCAAAACAACTGCAGCCATGTCGTACAGAGTAGTTTATGTGGTAGTAGTAGTCTTGAGGGTGTGGCTTTCTTGTTTTATCTCCCTCCTGTTTGTTTGTTTGTTTGTTTGTTTGTTTGTTTGTTTGTTTGTTTGTTGATGGCTGAAACCGATGTTAACAAAGCAAAGGTGGAGTATTTAGGATTTGCTGTCATCTCGGCAGAAATATAATACAGTATTCATAAGTGTTTAACTTGGTGTGTATCCCATGAAAATAAGAATCTTGTTTTCGTGACCTTGAAATTAGCCCTGTATCTACCTGGGGAGCAGAAGCCATGTTTCTACAGTAGCCAAGAATGGACAAACTGCTCTAGAGAGGACGGGTTTTCAATTAATAATCACAATCTTGCACTCGAGCCATGCCTTATATTTGTATCAACTTATTAACATAATAAAATGCATGCTAGTACTTGAAATACAGGGGTTGCCAGTTTGGCAACCAAGGATCAGTTTACAAGTTGATAATGTTGAGGATTGAGTGGTTTATGCCCATTTTATTAATAACTGAACAAAACAACTACTAGCATTTTACCACTTGTCTACTGGCCAAAAAGATTATAATATTGAAACACACTGATCATTTCTATCTTGAAATGATAGAAGTGTTTTTAGTTTTAGTTTGAAGCTGTTTTTGTTACCAATCACAGCAGCATGTGCATTTCAAGGTAACTGACTTCTGTAGTTCTGTAGCCACTCCCAATCTGTAGTTAAAATGGCAAGATTTCATGTCTGTATAATAGGCATGTATAATAGTTTAGCCTTTCAAATAAAACCATTCATCGGTTGTTATAAACCTGTCCATCCTAGCACCCCCTGTGTTTAAACTATACCCCGGTGGAGTCACGGAGGCTGACCACTGTCATGTTGCGCCCACAGAAGGCCATCCGGAAGACGGACAAGGTCCAAATCGAGGACCTGGATGCGGCGGAGCTGACGGCTGAGGGCCTGAAGGAGGAGCTGATGAAGTACGGCGTGGACGCGGGGCCCATCGTGGGTGAGTTCACACACGGAAACAAATGCTCATTATCTCCTCCAACTGGTGGAACGTGTTCACCATTCTCATATCTGCATATCATCACCCCCGCCTTGGGAGCGGGCCAACGTCGCCGACTTATTCATCCGACCATTCTGACTTTGCCGGGGATCGAACTAGTAACCTAACTGGAAGGTTACAAGTCAAGTTCATGTGAGAAGTGTCTGTCTTGAAGACAGTTCACAAGGCTTTAGAGTTACGGTAGTAATCAACAGAAAATACCATCCGGGGGGGGGGGGGGGGGCTAAACAAAGATAACTATTAACCTCTTTCTTATGGAGTTGTGTTGCCCATCGACTCCTCCTATTGGCCGTATGTTGACCACATCAACTCCTCCTATTGGCTGTGGGTATACCTGCGACTCCTCCTATTGCTTAGTCTTGACCATGCGACTGTCTGTCTGTCCCAGCGTCGACCCGTCGTGTTTACGAGAAGAAGCTGCAGAGACTGCAGGAGGAGAACATCTCTCTCGGCAACGCCTGAACTCCCGCCCATCGTCATGGAGACAGAGGTCCACCACAATGGACACACCGACCTGGACTTCAGCGACAAGGAGGACGGTGAGTCCATCATCATCATCATCATTTTACATTTAGGGCTTTTGGCAGACGCTTTTAACCAAAGCGATTTACAATAAGTCAATTTGTCTGAAGAAAGAGAAACGACAATATATCGTTGTCGGCAAGGTACAGTAAGGATGTACATAGAACCAAGTGCCAATCACTAACAATCGCTAGGTTAATCCACTCCCTGAATAAAACACAGATGGCTAGGATAAGATGCTTCACGATGCTAAGTACTATTTTTAAGTGCAAGGACGTACGACACCCAATCAGTGTTTGGAGGGGAAGGGGAAGGCTATGCAGAGTGCAGGTGAACTCTGAACAAGTTAGTCTTTTGCGGAAGCTGTTCATCATCATCATCCTCCTCTCGTCTCTTGACTAGGATGGGATCATTAATATTTATTGATTTTGATACTATTTTCGATACTCCTTAACGATCAGAGTCTAATAGTCGTTTTACTGAGCCAACCTCAACACATCATGCAGCACATCTGAAACTTTATTTACTTTTTAAGATAACTAGATAACTAATGTCTGCGTGTGCGATTACCGCTCGTACTTTGAGTGGATGATTAAGACGGGCCCGTCTGGTGCGACAGGAGAAGGAGGAGACAGTCGAAGGTCCTGCATTTGGTCTTTATTTGATGCACAATGCTAATGTGCTTGGCCATTGAGGTTGTGTTCCCCCGTTTACAATAAATGATTTCAGCCATCCTCGCGAGCAAGGTTAACTGCCAGACTTGTTTTACTTGTAATACCTGTTTGCTTCCAATTCCATTAAAAAACATTGATGGACACGCTGCAGTGATTGGATTGATTTGATTTAAATGCCGTGACGTGACGCGACTCGAGGGACACATTACGTTACAGGAACTACAAATGAAGGACGGGACTCGATAGTGGTATCGATAAGCCCAAACGTTAAGGATTTTCGGGTTTTGGAAAAAGTGGAACCGGGTCCTTGATAGAACCGGGTTTCGATCCCCATCCCTACTCCGGACCTATGTTGACTCAGAGATGCTGATGGAGCAGGTGGTTGTGATGATACTAAAGAAATGGAATCTATACATGAATAATAATATGATGCTATTTTATTCATCGAATGAATTAAAAATAAAATCAAGTGGAGACAAACGTTCTGGGTGATCACTCATCACCTGCTGTAGTTTGAGGTGTGATGTTTTTCCATCTAACCTCTTATCTTGTCATCCGCATAGTGGACATACTTTATCCGCATAATGGACATACTTCAGGGACTGTTTTGTGAGATATGCATTCCTGAGAACCCTGATCAGCAGCCCAGGGGTTATGACTTTCTGTTTTGCAAGACAAAGAACACCTAGAACACCGTTCTCAGGACCGCAGAGTCGCTCACTATCTTCCGAAAAAGACTCAAGACTCACCTGTTCACAGTCCACCTCGACTCTGCATAGCCACCCTCCCCCCTCTGGCCACCATTGTACACTGTATTGTATTGCGTTGTATTGTATTGTGTTATAGTACTTAACTGTGTAGCAACTGCAGTAGCTGCTATCATTGCTGTAACACGGGGAATTGGTTAGCCTAGTGATTGTTGTACTTGCACTTGGTTCTATGAACATCCTTACTGTACCGACAGCGATATATTGTTGCACTTCTTATGACAAATGTACTTATTGTAAGTCGCTTTGGATAAAAGTGTCTGCTAAATGTAAATGTAAATGTTTTAGTACCTTACCTGAAGTCACTTACCCCGAAGCATCTACTGAGTTTCGAGAGACAATCTAATCAAAGGTGACTGAAAGGCTATAGGTGATGAATGATGCGTGTCTGCTGATGGCCCCGGTCACCTGAGTGTGTGTCCGTCCGTCCGTCCATTCTTGGGGATGAGGAGTTGGTTTGTGTGCGTCCATGGGGATCAGGCGTGTGTGTCCAGCCCATTCGTGGTAGTGTGTGTGTCACCAAGCTAACCGCAGCGCCGTGTTTCTCCAGAGGAGGTCCTGGTGGTCCCCGTTCCTGAGCCAGAGGTGATCCCGGAGCCGGAGCCGCTCCCCGAGCCCATCCCCATCGTGGAGAGACTGGTCCGCAGCCGGGGGAAGATCCCCGTCACCACCAGGGCACGAAGCAGCCAGCACCACAAGGTGAGGAGTCCGTAGGCCCTGGAGGCGGGGTGGGGGGGGGGGTCCCAGAAGGGCTTACGATAGGGGGGAAGAGGTGATGGTGGGTGGGGACCTAAAAGCACCGCTCCACAGCATAGTGGACTTCATGGTCGTTGGTGTGTGGAGAGTGGAGTGAGTTTGAGTGATGTTGTTGTTCTTTTAATTGCATTCAGATGTTCTCCCACTGTTCCGGTAAGGGCTTCACTGAAGGGTGTCAGGTTCCAGATAATCACGGTTGTTTGGGTGTCATCACTACACCTGCAATTGTTTGGTTTCATTGCTTCCAATTGTTGGATGCCAAGTCGTAAATGTGTGTTAATCTGAACACACATGGTGGGGGGGGGGGGCTATTTGGACTCAACAAGCCACGCCCCCATCCAAGCCCCTCGTAACGGTGTTCGGTTCTACCACAAACTCTAAGCACATGATGGAAATTAGCCCTCTTCGGGTTTTGTCCTTCACACACTGGCTGTCCCTTTAAACCGATCTGCTCTCTTTTACCACTTGGCCCTTTTCACCGGCCTGTCTCTGAGGAAAAGCACTTTTCCACGCACAGATTCTCTCACTTCCTTCTGTGTTGATCCTTTGATCTTTGTCTCTTTTTATCGTGTAGAGATTTGGGAAGTGTGTTTATGACCCCACTGCTGGTTATCAACCCGATTTGTGTTTAGTTTCCACAGAGGTCATCGTCGGGTCGATATGAACTGTGGGGGGGTTCTCCTACAGAGATCCGAAGAGTCCCTTTCTCTTTCTGGGTGCTTACCTCAGTTCTGGTGAAGTAGAGCTGCTTCCCTGCTGGTGGGTTTGGGGAAGATCACCTGTTGAATGGGGAGAGGAAAAAAAGCAAAGGAATGTCAGAAGATTGCTGGTATGCTTCTCCTTCCCGCTGTGTGTGTGTGTGTGTGTGTGTGTGTGTGTGTGTGTGTGTGTGTGTGTGTGTGTGTGTGTGTGTGTGTGTGTGTGTGTGTGTGTGTGTGTGTGTGTGTGTGTGTGTGTGTGTGTTTGTGTGTGTGTGGTCCTTCGTCTGAGCAGACCAGCGATGCCTCAGAGGACGAGGAGGTTTTGAATGTTAAACGCCCAAACCGCAGGACGTCGTACCGGGTCGAACCGGTTCCCAGCCCCGCCTGTCAAACTGTAAACGTCCGGTTTACTTCTTCACATTTGGGTGGTGTCGATTCTCCCCTGGGACTCTAAATCCAAACAAGACCATACAAGGTTTTGATCCAACTGAAAAAAAGACCTTACCAGTATAACCAATGCATGGTGACAGCCAAACCAGTACCGTATCTGGCTGACAAGTCAAACCACTACCGTATCTGAATGTTAAGTTTCCACTTCTGATTCAGCTACAATAAACCGTCCTCATTATGTAATCATAGTGTCATAGTGTAGATTTAAACGTGTTATCTCTTGTTTGACTTGCTGTGTGCATTGTGCGTGCGATGACCTATTTAGGGTCAGACTGGCTAGGGAGCAGGAGGGAATGTCCTCCGCTTGAAACGGAGCTCTGTTCAGCTCCATCACTAACGGGGCGGTCATGTGCTTCTCGGGTTGTGGTTTGGACACGGTGGTTTGGAGTTCTTCACCAGACACACACGTGGTGGGTGCACAGAGCGTTTACCTCTGTGATCTCTTCCACCTCGCTCTCTCATCCCTAAATACGCCCTTCTACAAACTTCATGTTGACTCTGGTCTTTCATCTAGGCTAGACCGTCTCTTTGCTTAATAGTTTCATTTAACTGGCTTCCAAACGTGACTATTTCTAGTAAAGTGGAGCTGGTGGTCTCACATTAACAGGATTACCTCACCCTCTCACTGATCACGTGATCTGATCTCTTGTGTTCTATTGTACCTTTTTGGTTCTCCTCACTCTGGTCACTCACCAACACCCTTGGTTCCTTCAGCCTTTCTCCTTCTTGTTCTTTTCTTTACAACATGTGTATCTACTGTCAGTATCAAACTTTCTTGGGTTTGCATCTCACCGGGTTTCCCTTCACATAGTTTAACATCTCTTTAGCACATCTCAGATTTTTCATTCTTTGTCCTGTATTTTTTCAAACTTTCTCTCAATGTTCTCTGGCTTTTTGTCTTCTCTCCTGCCCCTCAATCAGTGTTTTCTTGCCGTCTCCCTCCCTCCCTCCTCCCAGGTTGGTCCTAACAATGTGGGCTCTGTACTGGAGCCTGAGTCTCAGCCCCGCCCCCTGGTCGGTATGGCTAAAACAGACCCCGCCCCCTCTCCATCCCGCAACACCCAGGTACCTCAAGGCCACGGTCTGGCCAATGGGAGCCACTCTGGGTGTTGGAATCTCTGAATTTGTATATTGATTATCATATCATTAATGTGGCGATCTTACAGTCTTACGGGTGTAATGTTTTGCAATTAACAGAGATGCCGTGTGTTCATACCAGGACATACTTTTTAGCCATTGTTTGTACACAGTTAAGTGTGCGGTCCAACATCAGTGTTTAGGTCTGACGTCAGAAGAGACTCTGATCCATTTTATTCATCAGAGGGGACATCGGAGCCAACGCTCCTTCTTGAGGCATCTCTATTATTTGCTACTTCAGAGATCGAGTGAATACTCTGCCACTTTGAGACCGAACTCCGTGGTGTTGAAAGCACGACAGCCCTCAGGGGGTAAGACCCCCAGGATCAAATCCTCGGAGGAGAAGACCCCCAAGATTCAATCTTCGGGGGAGATGACCCCTAAGATCCAACTATTGAGAGACCCTGGGACCCCCAGGATCCAACCCTCGGGTCTGAAGACCCTCAAGATGCAACCCTCGGGGGAGAAAACCCCCAAGACCCAGCCCCCAGTAGCTTCAGGGACCCCCAAGACCCAGCCCTCAGAGGTCCCAGGGCCTGGCGTGAAGGTTCTCTCGCTTCTTGTTCTGCCTCTGGGTGCTCCGTGGTGCGCTGTGGTTCTGTGTGTATTAAACCACCGGCCCTCCTCCCAGGACCAGAGCAGAAGGACCGCTCCTCCTCCTCCGCTGATGAAAGGAACTCTCAACACGGCCGTGTTGGAGGTCGGATCGCACATTCCTTCACTTTCACTTTTTCGTATTATTTGATTTGTTCAACGGTTGAGTTTATTTAATTGTGGACTGTGTGGCACCTGGTTTTGTTGAGGCTTCTGTGGTGTGTTATGTTTGGTTGACTCTTTTCTTTGCTGAATAGAGGTGGTTTTATTGATGTGGTTTACATGGGGAAGGAAGGGTTCCTGTCTGCGGTCTGAGGTTCTTCCTGTAACAACCTTTTTCCCTTGTTGTATTTGCGATGGCAGGGACCTCAGCCGGCCACCCATACTCTTTCTCAGAGAGCAGTTTTGGTGGGTAGGACTGACCCAGGCTCCATCTGGACATTATTGTCTAGTTTGATTTTTAGATCACAATCTTTTTCTATTTTCACTGTAGTCCGTTTAATAGATTTGGATGCATAAAAGTGTTTTTTATGCATCCAAATGGCTATTTTACAGTACACAGAAGATACATTTCTATATTTCCATTGTCATATGAGTTAAAGTTTTAAAGTTATACTTTATTTATTGTTTATCAGTTAAGACCTCTGATCGAACGGTTTGACCTCACCCCCCCCGCTTCTCCCAAGACCCAAAGACACGCCCTTCCTCCTGTGTTCTCTGTGGGGGGGGAGCAGGCGGCCCCTGGCCCCCCAGACCTGGTACGGAACCGACGGACTCATGGTTGTCTGGTGGCTGTTAAAGAGTGTGTGTGTGGGTGACGATGTGTGCACAGCTGCTTTACGTCTGGCCAGAAGTGCTGTGTGTAATCTGTCCATTCCCGTTGGGTCATTCACCCATCAACGCCCACCGTGTCCCTGGAGAAGGAGCGAGTCAACGGCCATGTGGAGAAGGGGAAGCAGCACAAAATCTCACACTTCCTCCCTGACCTCAGTCCGGTCAGCAGGCGCGGCTGTGTGGCAGTCGTTACCAAGCAACCGTACTTCGACAAGGTTACTTATCTTGAGTTTGTCCAATCACAAACCTGGGACGCACCGGGAGTGGGTGAGGCGCTGTCGTAGTTTGTTTGCACGCTCACATGGGATTCATTCACAGGGAGAACTTGTGGACATTGTGTTGTTGTGGGGATGGTCACGTGGTGAGCTCTGTGGTGTTGGGTGTCTTGGCAGGCTCCCCCTAGTGGCCGTCTGACGGACCCGCAAGTAATTTCAGTGAAGGAACACTGGGTAATCTGACTTTAATATAAGTCAAATGATGCATCCTCATGTCGGGTTCATTTGGATATAGAGAAAGGGTGTGTTGCTAGTCATGGCTGGTTTTAGAAGCTTGCTTTTTGGTGGTGTGTCATGTTGTGCGGCTGCGGGTGACTGTGGTGTTGACGGTGTTCCTCTCTCTCCGTCTTTGTTCAGGTGGAGAAGGTGTTGGTTGTAGAACAGAACCAGAGAGCCGAAGAGAGGGACGTCCTGAAGGAAGTATTTGCCAACGACCTCAACAGTCCTTTTGGAATCATGTAAGCCAACAGGGCCGCAGACGCGCACGATAACATCCACACACTCCTGTTGTTCCACCAGGATATAGGCCCTTTTCATCCACTTGTGACATCACAAGTAGAATTGTCCATGATTCCAGATGCATGATAGGTCGATCCCCTGCTTTGTGGACTGGTTATCGATCTACAACTGATCGATGACTTACTGGTCAGTAGGCGTGGGATCAATCCATCATACATCTGTATGGAGCCATCTGTTGATTATTGACTGCTGCCGACTAATCAAACCTGATTAGTATGAAACATTGGCTTTGGTTCGTGTGTGATTGTTTAGTGTCCTATTCTTCTCCATCATTTTCTCTCAAAAGGTTAGTGGAGATTACATCAGTATGACTCAGCCAGAAGGCAACACGCAGAACATGGCTGAACACGCGTGACCTTTGACCTTTGTTTCAGCGCCTCTTGTCGGAAGCCCATCCGCGGTGCGGCCGGTCGCCCCATCCAGCCCAGCGACTTCTGGCAGGACGAGAACCTGCTGCTCTCCCCCAAGAGCCTCTCCACCACCACCACCACCACCACCAGCTTCTCAGAGACCCGCCACAGATCCTCCAACCTGTTCCCCTCCACCCACTCCTCTTCTTCCTCATCCTCCTCCTCCTCCACCACCCCCTCTGCCCCCAGACTGGTCCTCGCAGCACCCCCTGCTGGCCACGCCCCCGCAGCGCGCCGTGGCCTCTCCGTCTGGCTGAAGCTCTTCCTCCTGGTTCTGCTGGTGGCCTTCCTCTTCTTCGTCTACCAGGCCATGGAAGCCGAAGTCTTGAGTCCGTTCAGCCGCTCGGAGGCAGAGCTGACCGGAACCACAGAGGGCGTGGCTTAGAACGCCCAGGAAAAAGGCTCCAAAAAATGTGTTTGTGGGGGGGGGGGGAATACAGTTCGCTTTATTTTTGTTTGTAAATCAGTCATCTATCTAATTATGAATTATTATCATGATATGACTGCAACTTTGGATGGCAGTGATGTGATCTGTCCGTCACT
Source organism: Melanogrammus aeglefinus (assembly GCA_900291075.1). NCBI lineage: Eukaryota > Metazoa > Chordata > Actinopteri > Gadiformes > Gadidae > Melanogrammus > Melanogrammus aeglefinus. The sequence continues at coordinate 178,275 of OLKM01000326.1, forward strand.
ATTCTCTTTATAAGTCTATATTCCAGTGTTTTTCCAGCCTACTTAGTCTTGAGGATATAAACATAAAGGCTAGCGTGCCACTAGCCTCGCGGTGCGAGTAAATTAACACAACGTGACTGGTCTCCGGACCTCGATCCAACACGGCCACCGTTTCCCAATTCACGCTTCCCCCCCCCCCCCCCCCAAGTGTCGCTTTGTTTGTGTTTTTGTTTTGATATGGGGATGAGTGTTTTGTCTTCATGCGTCGATTTTCTGTTGCTATTATATCCTGCTTCAACAGAATTTGAATTGTTTGTTTTATGCAATAGGGAGAATTAACATTTCCCAATGCATGTCTTTGAATTGTATTTCTTTAACTAATATGATCTCATTTATTTTGAAAATGTACGATTTCGTTCCTGTTTATTTCTTTTTTGAATTATGTAAACTCAACATACAAATTAGGAAATGGTTACCAAATAAACGTTGTTTGATTAACATGCCCGAAGGATAATTTGTTCGATCCAAAAAAATGCCAGTAATCTGTCCTAGCCAACTGATTTTTGCAATTAGCCTCTTACAAAGATGTCAAACTTTAAAAATAATTTATCTCCGCAACATATAAATACCGCATTATTAATATCGACACAATTTAGAGCTCGTAGCCTACTAAGAACAGAGCGCCAAAGTTAAGTAGGCGTGTTTAAACTGACGTCAGAGCTCTCAGCCAATCAATCACATTACAGGGATCGCGCCACCTTTGAAAAAGGCAAATCTGCTCGAGGAGGCAACACAAACTCTTCAGTCTCTCTCAGAAGGCAAACACAGTCCTTCCACAAATTAAAATGGCAAGAACCAAGCAGACCGCTCGTAAGTCTACCGGTGGCAAGGCGCCAAGGAAGCAGCTCGCCACCAAGGCTGCCCGTAAGAGCGCCCCGGCCACCGGCGGCGTGAAGAAGCCCCATCGTTACAGGCCCGGGACCGTGGCCCTGAGGGAGATCCGTCGGTATCAGAAATCCACCGAGCTGCTGATCCGCAAGCTGCCCTTCCAGCGCCTGGTGAGGGAGATCGCCCAAGACTTCAAGACCGACCTCCGCTTCCAGAGCTCCGCCGTCATGGCTCTTCAGGAGGCCAGCGAGGCTTACCTCGTCGGCCTGTTCGAGGACACCAACCTGTGCGCCATTCACGCCAAGAGGGTCACCATCATGCCCAAGGACATCCAGCTGGCCCGCCGCATCCGCGGAGAACGCGCCTAAACTCACTCCCGTCTGCCTCCCCAACAAAGGCTCTTTTCAGAGCCACCTACATATCTTAAAGAACGTTTCTCTTACCTCTTCAGATCGCAAAAACCATAGTTTACTACATGATTGGTTGACCTAGAAAATGTATTTTGATTAGATCTGCGGGATCTAGTAGGCTATGATATGCAACCTTTAAAATATACAGATATTTTAAATGCACATCCAAAACCGTGTTACATTTATCCATGATTACTGAGGCATGCAGAAGGCCACAGGCAAACTAATCAAAGGGCTCGAAATAAATAAAGCCTATGATCTCAATGTAGTTGCCTTAAGCCTACCTACACGGTAGTCTGATACTCGATCAATGATCTAAATGTAGACCTAAAATTGTAAAACGCCAAATGGTATTCATAAGCATTGGGAAACAGCTAATGTCTTTAAAGTAAGTAGGCCTAAGCCCTGATCTAAATGTCATATGACATTACATTCATTGCCTTTAAATTTGGTCCGTCCCAATGTTGACTTCATCGCTATGCCTTGGTAGCCAGACAAGTAAGCCATCCAATCACGTAATTGAATCATCTGCTTTTTAAAATCAATATCCAACCATAAAGTCTAAAGCTGATGGTGTATAATCGATAGACTAATTGCGGGTTGAGGTCCATTACTGCCACCTCCTGGGCGTGGAGGTAATTTATGCATTTTACTGTGATTGGTCCATTCTTTTACGTTTGAGCTGGCCAATGAACAGAGACCTAGATATCAATAAATACTTTACTAGGGAGGATTACCGGCCACTCTGAATTACTCAAACAATTTAAAGTATCATGTCTGGACGAGGTAAAACCGGTGGCAAAGCCAGGGCGAAGGCAAAGACCCGCTCATCCCGTGCCGGACTCCAGTTCCCCGTCGGCCGTGTGCACAGACTTCTCCGCAAAGGAAACTACGCTCATCGCGTCGGTGCCGGAGCTCCCGTCTACCTGGCGGCGGTGCTCGAGTATCTTACCGCTGAGATCCTGGAGTTGGCTGGAAACGCTGCCCGCGACAACAAGAAGACCCGTATCATCCCTCGCCACCTGCAGCTGGCCGTCCGCAACGACGAGGAGCTCAACAAACTCCTCGGTGGCGTGACCATCGCCCAGGGCGGTGTGCTGCCCAACATCCAGGCCGTCCTTCTGCCCAAGAAGACTGAGAAGCCCGCCAAGAAGTAAACTACAAACCTGATTTCAGAACCCAAAGGCTCTTTTAAGAGCCACCCAACTATACGTTAAGAGACATCCTATCCATAATAACTTGACCCTATCTGAATCTAGCTTTCACAACAACCCGAAAAAAATACATTCATCAACCATGTAGGATATAGGCCTAAGGCAATATAGTTCGAAACATTATGTCCTTTACATATCGTATGATGTAAACGAGTGGGTGGTAGAAGCTGCTCAGCCTTTCGATAATTAATGCTAAACCGAGTAGTCAACGTCACAAAAACATACCACTCGTACCCATTGGAAGTGTATACAATAAAATCATAACCGACTCGTATGGGCTCGATGCACAACTCCACTACTTCCTGGACTTAGTGCTGCTCCTTTATTTCCTGTCTTACATTACTGGACAAACTGATTAATCCAGGTGTGTCTGAGTAGTCACAATCGTCAGACACACCTGGATTAATCAGTTTATCCAATAATGTAAGACAGGAAATAAAGGAGCAGCATTAAGTTCAGGAAGTAGTGGAGCTGTGCAAAGAGCCCATTGCAGATATACAACGGCTCATTACGTTATACCCCGTTATTGTTATTTTAGGTTTGTATTGAACGTAAATACGAGATTCCTGTAGGTCTGGTATCAAACACCTTCAATCCTTTACATATATTTTACAATTACACAATCGGAGGCGTAGCCGTTTAATGAGGTTAATCAAACTATTTCCCTCATCTACTGAGCCGGGTAATTTGTGCACCAAAAAACCCCGCCCAGTTGCTCTCACTTAGGTCCGCAACAACCCTATAAAGTGACAACGACTCATTGCAGTATTCATTCTCAGCTGCTGAACACTGCTGTAACATGTCTGGACGCGGCAAAGGAGGAAAGGGGCTCGGCAAGGGAGGCGCTAAACGTCACCGTAAAGTTCTCCGTGATAACATCCAGGGCATCACCAAGCCCGCCATCCGCCGTCTTGCTCGTCGCGGCGGTGTGAAGCGTATCTCCGGTCTTATCTACGAGGAGACCCGCGGTGTCCTCAAGGTGTTCCTGGAGAACGTTATCCGTGACGCAGTCACCTACACCGAGCACGCTAAGAGGAAGACTGTCACCGCCATGGACGTGGTCTACGCCCTGAAGAGGCAGGGCCGCACTCTGTACGGCTTCGGCGGTTAAACTACCTGACACTACGAAACCAAAGGCTCTTTTTAGAGCCACTCACATCCATATGAGATGCTGTTTCCTACTAATGGCGAAATTGTATGAGACACTGACCGACTGAAAATGAACACACTGATCATGAATTCTAACTGCAACACATGTCCTCTAAGATTTCTGACAAATATACTAGAGCAGCATCTAGATATCTCCTTTTTCAAATTAAATTTTACGAAATAACTATGCTAGTAGCCTACCTACATGTTGGTTTAATTAGCAGATATTTGTATCAGTTGGTGTCTGCATATTTATGACCAGTAGTTTGGCGGGAAATATCACAGAATTGACCTAGCTGTTGCCATGTCAAGCCCAATCGGAGATTGCACGTGGTCTAGGGAAGCCGCTGTCGATTGGCTCAGCGCAAGATGCGTGATCAATGGGCCTAGTTCAAATTACTGTACGCATTTGGCTGCTTGCCGTCGGCATTGTGTTAAACCAGCCAATAGTGCAGGGGGGTGATGCCAGCTTGGCGACGGGCTCCCGCAAAAACGTATCGATGCGCTAGGGCGGACCCTGGCGCATCCAATCACACCAAGGGATCTCCGCATCCTATTTGCATATGTTCTGTATTAATACGCCTACTGGCGCCAAGCTCATATACCGCAATTTCAGTCACACGGTAACAATGCCTGAGCCTGCACCCAAACCCGCGCCCAAGAAGGGCTCAAAGAAAGCCGTCTCTAAAACCGCCGTCAAGGGCGGGAAGAAGCGCCGTAAGACCAGGAAGGAGAGCTATGCCATCTACGTGTACAAGGTGTTGAAGCAGGTGCACCCCGACACTGGCATCTCCTCTAAGGCGATGGGAATCATGAACTCCTTCGTCAACGACATCTTCGAGCGTATCGCCGGTGAGGCCTCTCGTCTGGCCCACTACAACAAGCGCTCCACCATCACTTCCAGGGAGATCCAGACCGCCGTCCGCCTGCTTCTTCCCGGTGAGCTGGCCAAACACGCCGTGTCTGAGGGCACCAAGGCCGTGACCAAGTACACCAGCTCCAAGTAGACACGATCGATACAATCAAAACCCAAAGGTCCTTTTAAGGACCACCCAAATGCTACTGAAAGAGATTCTCTACTTCTACTTATGAAATTCACGACCTATACTTCTGTTGGTGGCCTAACAACTTAAACGGTGTCTATGCCACATACCAGAGATGGTATCATGAATTTGTAAAGAATGACCGTGGTGAAGTTAGTTGTTGGATATTCAACAAATTAATCTTTTCAGTAAGGATTCTTTAAAAATCTGAAATTGTAGGTGCCAATTATCTTATCCATAGGTGTGTCTAAATAGTACCACTTAGAAGGCCTATAACAGTTCTGCATTGGTTTGGTCTGTTTTAGTGCCATACCATGCAAGCTTTTGAACAAGAACTGGAGCAAAAAGCTATTTTCCATAGGAAATGAATAGGATTCTTTAAAAAATAAAATGTAGGTGCAACCAATTTTATCCTTTGGTCTGTGGGGGATTTGGTGTCATGCTATGGAGCAAATAGCTATTTTCCATAGAAAATTAAAGTGATTCTTTTAAAAAATTTAATTGTAGGTGCAACAAATAATTTTATCTTCGCGTGTGTCTAATGAGTACCACCTAGTATAAAATTGACATACCATAAATGCTATTGAGCAATTAGCCATTTTTCATAGGAAATGTATGGGGTCTTTGTGAAAAGTTAGTCAGGAGCAAGTGGGTGTCCCTTGGTTGTCCGCCAAGATGGACTGAAAAAAAGGCAAGAACCGCTGATGAACCCAGAAATTTACATCCAACAACAAACTCCCTTCAATGGTTAAAGATTACTGTTTATAATAAACCTGTTTGAAAGCCCTTTGAACCTATACTAGTTTGTCCAGTCTCTAACAGACATGTTTGCAAAACCTATAGGCCACAAGTTAACCTGAGAGGCACGATGTCTGCAATGTGTGTCAGTGGTATTTCATACCATTTATAGTAGCAAGCTTATGGCTGTATAATGTTAGGTAACAGGTATCAAAGAACCTATCCAGACTTGCAGAATTAAAACTTAGTTTACTGATTGATTGTGCTTCATGAAGTACACTGAATAATATGACCCTGTGCATTGACAGGATGACACAGAGCAAGAAATCGTCAGAAAGAAATAGTGCTTCAGAATCTTTAATTATGAGTTACAAAATAACATGCAGCCTCACATTCAGGAACCATCCTTGATAACATGAGAAAATGTTGCAGATCTCATCTGTAACAGATGAACACCGGAAATGTTGCAGTTAAAACAGCGCACCTTAATGTTGTTGAGGCCATGGCTTATGGTCATCTGTGATCCGGGGGCATCACTTTGACAGTCATTGCTTAGGGTGGATTCAGAAGGGATCAATCAACGACGCCGTTACATGTGCCATGCCCAAACTTCGACTGGCATGTGGATGGTTATCAATTTACCTTACTTAACTTGTTGACACCTGCCGAGGATGGTTGGGGCGCTAGGACCCGATGGACTTAAGCGACTTATCAATTATATAAAAACATTGGGATATTGCTTTGCTTCCAGTGTAAATAGCACCATTTAACATTTTCTACCAAACTTATATAGGCCTATACATAATTTACAAAGTAATCCTCCAACTAGTGCAGGCTACAGTAATGCCACCGGATAAAGTGGAGCATTAATAGCCAGGCCTACACTTGCAGAAATTAAGGGAAAGCTTCTTTGAGAATATGTGGGTGGCTCTTGAAAGAGCCTTTTTGGGTTGAAGGTTAGTCTAGCCGCCGAAGCCATACTGCAATTTTAGTACCAAGTAACATTGTGTAGGCCTACATTTAGCAGAAATCGTAGATCTTAGCCTAAAATACCATTGGGGTCCGATTTATTTTCATCATTTCATTCATTTTAATTATTTTGTTTATTTGATTTTTGACTGTATCCGCATATGCCCTGAGCAATAATTTTAAGCTTATCTTGATGTGGACAGCGGTACGGGGAGACTTCAAAATCGTCTGTCGGACTGAAAGGCCTTTTTAACATAACATCTAAGACGCCTTCACGTTACTCAAATACCGTTTTCCTAAAACATGGTGAAAAAAAAACCCTACAGTATCCAGATGTAAAACCGGCCCCCGCCAAAACTGTTACCTCCATAGTAAGGTGGCTTACGGCAAATTATTGTTTTACGTCCGATCTAAATGTAGAATAGTCGACCTTATACATTTTATTTTAACACTAGAACGCCAACTCGCGCATTGCCAGATATTAATGAGCAACAGGAAAAATAGCACTTTAGGGACCATTTAAGTGGCTCTTAAAAGAGCCTTTGGGTTCTGAAGGCAGGTTGTTGGTTTACTTCTTGGCGGGTTTCTCGGTCTTCTTGGGCAGAAGGACGGCCTGGATGTTAGGCAGCACACCGCCCTGGGCGATGGTCACGCCACCGAGGAGTTTGTTGAGCTCCTCGTCGTTGCGGACGGCCAGCTGCAGGTGGCGAGGGATGATACGGGTCTTCTTGTTGTCGCGGGCGGCGTTTCCAGCCAACTCCAGGATCTCAGCTGTCAGGTACTCTAGGACCGCCGCCAGGTAGACGGGAGCTCCGGCACCGACGCGATGAGCGTAGTTTCCTTTGCGGAGAAGCCTGTGCACACGGCCGACGGGGAACTGAAGTCCGGCACGAGATGAGCGGGTCTTGGCCTTCGCCCTTGCTTTTCCGCCAGTTTTGCCTCTTCCAGACATGATGGTTGAAACTCTGGTAAATGTTAGTGCCACGCTTCCACGAGCACATCGGACTATAAAGCCATTGAGGTCCGTGCTCATTGGCCGACTCAGACTTGAAAAGGATTGACCAATCACAGAAGAATAAATTGTGGAAGGCTAATAGAGATTAATTTCTTAAATATCTGTTTAAGAAATTAAACAGATATAAAATATATAGGCTTACCATTATAGTTAATTATTTATGACGTACCGAATCCGAACGGAAACCTTTAGAAATCAGAAAATGTGGACCTGAACTATTAGGATGCTGATTTCTAAACCATACAACTACTGAGGTAATCTTTAAACAATTTGACTCATTACACATCTTACTTTAAAGACGTTGTTTAGCAGTTTGCTAATGCAATTTGGCGGTTTACATCTCGATCATTGATGCAGTGTCATACTACCGCGTAGGACTAATGGCAACTAAATTGGTTACATTAATTTAAAATAAATTCAGGGTATGTTTCTAAATGAACCATTCCTGAGTGAAAAGGCTAATTATGGTTTGTGCGGTCGAGAAACGTTCTTTTAGATATTTCGGCGGCTCTGAAAAGAGCCTTTGTTGGGGTGGCAGACGGAGTAGGTTTAGGCGCGTTCTCCGCGGATGCGGCGGGCCAGCTGGATGTCCTTGGGCATGATGGTGACCCTCTTGGCGTGAATGGCGCACAGGTTGGTGTCCTCGAACAGGCCGACGAGGTAAGCCTCGCTGGCCTCCTGAAGAGCCATGACGGCGGAGCTCTGGAAGCGGAGGTCGGTCTTGAAGTCTTGGGCGATCTCCCTCACCAGGCGCTGGAAGGGCAGCTTGCGGATCAGCAGCTCGGTGGATTTCTGATACCGACGAATCTCCCTAAGGGCCACTGTCCCGGGCCTGTAACGATGGGGCTTCTTCACGCCGCCGGTGGCCGGCGCGCTTTTGCGGGCAGCCTTTGTGGCGAGCTGCTTCCTGGGCGCCTTGCCACCGGTAGACTTACGAGCGGTCTGCTTGGTTCTTGCCATTTCGTCGTTTCAGAAATTGTGCGAAACGTGCACTAGTTGATCGAAGTTTATATAGTCTGCACCGGAAAGCCCGCCCTGGAAAGCCCGCCCCGGAAACGCTCGCCGTTTCGCTCGCTCGCTGTATGTCAGGACGAGGTGTGACACGTCAGAATCTCGTCTCTGGTATTTCTACAACGAGACTTGTAGTGGGGGTTATCTGAGCCATGGTTGAGAATGAATTCGGGGAAAGGAACTTTGACTTCGACTCCCTCAAGAACATGAACCACGACATGGAGGTCAGGCAGAGCTGCGCTCCTGACTTTCTCTTCAGTTCTCTTTGGGGCACTTGAAAACACATTTGAGCGCGGAATTTTTTTATTCTGTAACTAACAAATTTGAAACATATCTGTATATTTATTTATATTTAGTTTGTAGTTATCATTGAGTTAATAGATAATGGAGAATTGTTATAGTAGATTTATGAGGGTCGGGAAAATGAGGTGAAACTCTGTGCTGGTCCTATTTGATAACATTTGATCAAATTGTTTGTTTTAATATTATTATATGATTACTTTAATTGGTTGTTGGAGTGAGTGGCACCCATCAGAGAGGATGCCCATGCACTCTCTCACTATTAAAGTGCAAACTTTAAAGGTGCCATGGCATGAAAATCTCACTTTATTAGGTTTTGTAACGTAATTATGAGTTCCCCTAGCCATATGGTCCCCCAGTGGCTAAAACTTGCGTTCGGTGTAAAACGAGCACTGATAAATGTATTTTATGATAAAGATATCTATCCATTATGATATTTACATATAGTATCCACTTACCCATGATGTATTAGTAATAACAAAATTAGCAGGATCAGGGTGAATGTCAACGGACGTGTAGATAAGGAGGCTACTTCTGAAGTAGCCTATCCAGCGGTCAATGTCTATTTTTGTACATTATTTTATTGTATATGGGCTTAAAAAGAAAGACGATTGAAACGAATTGATTACGATGGTTTCTCACGTTGGTGGTTAAATGACCAAAAACTGAGGACAATAGGTATTTCAAATACAAGAAAAAAATATGTCATGATGAGCGCAAGAACAGTTCCTTGTCATTTGGATAACCGTTCCGCTTTTGGTGTTATGGCGCATAACACCCCGTCCCGACATACAGCGATGCGACAGCGACGCGAGCGAGCGAGGAAAAGTGATTAGAATGTGTACTTTGTACTCAATGAGCCTGTCCTGACGTGCCGCGAGCGACGTCGCGCCGTCCAGCGATGTCGCTCAACCCTGAATTTATCGCTCGCGTTGTCTCTAGCTGGACGACATTTCGCGGCGGTGTCCCGCCCCTAAACACTTCTTATTGGTTGATAAGTACACGCTGCTTCCTGTATATATTATATATATATATATCTCAAATAAAATTAAAAAAACTCACTCATTCCGTCCACAAGATGTCAAACAGCAACCAGGAAATGACAGGAATCCAAAAATTGCGCCAGAAATGTGTTTACATCCCTCGATGATTTGATTAGTTTGGATTCTTATCCAATAAAATACGAGAAGCATCTCGCTGCGGCCTGCGGGAAGGCGGGGCGTGACATCACGCCCCGCCCACATCACGGGCGAGTGCATTCTGGGATTGCGTCAGAACAAGAAAAACCGGTATCTATATATAGGCGTTAATACATGATTAATATCGGCTCACACATCTTTTGGCGATGATGATATATATTATTTGATATCTGTGTAGGCTATATGATAGATATAGAGCTCCAGGACTCCCGTGTGTTGTAGAATATTTACAGAACACGGCTAAAGGCTGTGTGCGCCTCGACATTGCATACATCCACTGTAAACGGAGCGCATATCGTGGCAGAAGCTGCTCAGGGCCACACCCCCACCCTCCCCACCCGCCTCGCTCCTCCTCATTTGCATTATAGCTACAGACACCAAAACAGTGGCTGTAACTCTGCACCACGAGCCTGCAATTCGGGACGAGATTTGATATGTGCTGTGGCCCTAGAAATCTAATAGACCGATGCACTTCATTTTGAACAAAATAACGTCATAGCGCAAGTGCTGTTCCTGACTTTTCTCACTCATCAGGTAACGAGACGATTTACCTGATTGTAGTTAGTTAGAATTAGATCGGGAGTCGTAAATCAATGGTTCGTGCCAGGTCGTTGTTTTTCGTATAGTTGAATCCGGAAAAAGTTCCTCTCAAGCGCTAGGATTGGACAGACAGCTTTCGCAGGCATGTAGCCAACTCACACGCTGCTCTATCCTTAACATAACCATAACCGTAACCCTCACCCAACATAACTCTCTCATCCTGACCTAACCATAACGTATCCCTAATATTCATCTTGCCGGATTCCAGCTACGAAAAACAGCTGGTCATATATTTCACAGCGGGGAACTAGGCGATGACCCGTTAGCTACGGTCAGCACACAGTCTAAACATATTTTATCACATGGACTTTATATACATATAAATAATACTCATTTACGTAATTTTACCGTCCAAGCGATTTAACGATCTATATATATATTATACTATTAACACATATATATTATATATATTCTGATGCATCAAATCAAAATATAAAGAATGCACTCGTTCGTCAAATGATGTCCCAGACATGCAACTCAGCCTTTGGCGGGATCCAGAGGTTGGCCGGGACGTGATGTCACGCTCCCGCCTTCCGCAGTGACCGCTTGGCGTGATGCGTAACTTGTAAAATACACTCGCGACAAAATCGTTCACGCTGCATATCAGGACACCCTCGTGCGAGTTTTCGTCGCCGTTTCGCTCGCTCGCTGTATGTCAGGACGAGGTGTGACACGTCAGAATCTCGTCTCTGGTATTTCTACAACGAGACTTGTAGTGGGGGTTATCTGAGCCATGGTTGAGAATGAATTCGGGGAAAGGAACTTTGTCTTCGACTCCCTCAAGAACATGAACCACGACATGGAGGAGAAAGGGATTGTTGGCGTCGAATGTCTCCCGCTTCCCGTTGCCGAGGGACCACCGCCTCGGCGCTGCAGGAGGCGGAGGTGCCTAAGCGCTGCCCGGCAACAATCCCTTTCTCCTCCGTGTCACGGTTCAATACTTCACATTGATGTGGACGTGGAAGAACCAGGAACGTCGGAGAACCCAACGCGGTCGTTTGAGATTTTTAATATCGGCTCACACATCTTTTGGCGATGATGATATATATTATTTGATATCTGTGTAGGCTATATGATAGATATAGAGCTCCAGGACTCCCGTGTGTTGTAGAATATTTACAGAACACGGCTAAAGGCTGTGTGCGCCTCGACATTGCATACATCCACTGTAAACAGAGCGCATATCGTGGCAGAAGCTGCTCAGGGCCACACCCCCAACCTCCCCACCCGCCTCGCTCCTCCTCATTTGCATTATAGCTACAGACACCAAAACAGTGGCTGTAACTCTGCACCACGGCTGAATTTCGGGAACGTATTTTGATTACTGTGTTATAGGCCCACTAAAACCTATATTAAAGCATCCATAAAATAGCATGTCATAGCACCTTTAAGTGCATCACCATTTTTCTGCCACCCATCGAGAACCAACACAATGCCCTTGGTCTCAGCTGCCCATAACCCGGGTTCGGGACAATAACTCCATGAGCAGAATGAATGTTGGCCGCCTAGGGTAGGAATGGTGTTCATCTACATGTCATCCTGGGTTTAAACTTTTGAATAGCCCTAGGACAATGGCCATATGCTATTTCAACAACCTTTACTGATTTGAGTTATAGTATGAAAGCAATGGCGTTCCACATCTATAATCCAAATACCAACTTCAATCTTTTATTATAAAAATAATATACTTCTTTATTCTTTTTACCACACTTATGTATTAGTAATAACAAAATAAGCAGGATCAGGGTGAATGTCAACGGACGTGTAGATAAGGAGGCTACTTCTGAAGTAGCCTATCCAGCGGTCAATGTCTATTTTTGTACATTTTTTTATTGTATATGGGCTTAAAAAGAAAGACGATTGAAACGAATTGATTACGATGGTGTTCTCACGTTGGTGGTTAAATGACCAAAAACTGAGGACAATAGGCATTTCAAATACAAGAAAAAAAATTATGTCATTATGACCGTAGCAGTCCTTTCGTAATGTAAAGGATTGTTACATGTCGCAGATTCTGGCAACCTTTCAATAACTTTCAAAATTGCATTGTTGATCACGCAAAAAAAACAACTTAGTGCGTAGATATCCGAGAAATTAGGACATGAGAGGAGATTCTACAAGAGTGGACGGAACATTTACTCTTAAAGTTGAGTGGTTGGCTCTTAAAAGAGCCTTTTTGATGAAACACTTGGCAATCTACTTCTTCTTGGATGCTGCCTTCTTGGCGATCTTGGGCTTTGCTGCCTTCTTTGCAGGAGACTTCTTTGCAACGGGCTTTGGTGCCCTCTTAGGGCTTTTGGCGACCTTCTTCGGGCTCTTGGCCGGCGCCTTCTTGGTAGTTACTGGCTTCTTCACCTTTTTCGGGGTCGCCTTCTTAGCGGACACAGGCTTCTTAGCAGCGGGCTTCTTGGCTTTCTTTGGGGTAGCCTTCTTAGTGGCAGCGGGTTTCTTGACTGCGGGCTTCTTCACTTTAGGTGCAGCAGCCTTCTTAGCGACTGGCTTCTTTGCCTCCTTGCTGACTTTGAAGGAACCGGACGCTCCGGTGCCCTTGGTTTGGATCAGAGTCCCCTTTGCCACTAAGCTCTTCACGGCGACCTTGACACGGGAGTTGTTCTTCTCCACGTCATAGCCGGCAGCGGCTAAGGACTTCTTCAGGGCGGGCAGAGAAACCCCGCTGCGCTCTTTGGAAGCAGACACGGCCTCGACTATGAGCTCGCCCACACTGGGTCCGACCTTCTTCGGCTTGGCCGCCGTCTTCTTCTTCGTTGCTTTGGCCGGTGAGGCGGCGGCAGCTGCAGGAGGTGCGACTTCAACCATCTTCTCGAGTAGTTCTGGTACAAAGGTCTGAATTAGAGTTGTGGCTGACCGGCGTCGGTGGGCTGTGCTTATACACAATATGAGAACCGTAGAGACTCAACCAGTGAAGGGTTTCTCGGTCAGTAGGAAATATGGTCTCATTTGTGTTTCCTCCTTCCTTGTATGTTGATACAATTGTCACACGATTTCAATATTTGACACGTATATTCAACAAACTACAAGAAGACATGTTACATTTCAAACGTGCCGAGTTGTAGACTCCATGGATATCGGGAATATTTCTAAAAATGCTTATATTGCGATGTGTCATGGTTATGATACAACGAAGACTTCTTTGAGATGTCTTTTTTATTAATGCCTTAGCACTTTAATAATGAGGACAGTGCTTTTTCATATACTTGTGACATCTGACAAACGTTTGGCAGTGATCAACATGTCATTAGTGTCTGTTGCTTAGGTTTAAATTAATGAATAGAGTGGCTGGTAAACACACGCGTCAGTAGAGGCTTGCGGTGCCACAGCAGGACAACCAGACACGTGAACGTCTGCCTTGCTCTAAAATAGACAGCATATATTTCGTTTAACTAATTTGTTAGAAATGTTACAAAATGATTTATTATTTGTATCGACTGTACAGGTAGTTCATTCCGTGGTGCTTTTTGTCCCCGGTCTAACTTGGCGTCTGTCATATCCTGCATCGTTTGAGAGAGATGTTTATGGGTTGAGGGACAAATGCATTTTATTGTTAGGCAGGCCTAGGCCTACTTGTACTTTACAATGATAATACGATTGAATCCCATCTAATTGAACGACTTTTTGTGGTACAATATATTTTAAATAAAAACGATGAAAAAAAAGTAGGCCTATTAGCATTTAGCAGACGCTATAGTTGCCGATTATCCACAGCGACTTACAGCCATTCATACACACATTCTGGGTGTGTTGCCTTGCTCAGGGACCCCTCGAAAATTACTTAATAGGTTAACCAGACCATATTGATTCAATTGTATAGCAATGAAGTATTCTTTTTTTGTTATCATGCTTGTTATATCAGTATGATGATGGTGTAATAGATGAGATGTGCTTTATTCGGCCCATTTGGGGACTGTGTATCACAAACAGTAGCCTACATTAAAAAGGTTGGAAACTTAATCGTATAAAAAAAGAGTTCTTATAGGACACAACATTTGAGTGTTAGACTTAACACTTGCAATACATTCAATTATACATACTCTGGATGGCAGCATTTAATGTTGGATTTTTACATCAAGAGTAGAAATACGAATCCACAAGTTCAGAAAATTGTACAAAACGTTTTTGAGTAGAAATCCAACTACATATCCCTGACCTATTCAAGTTAGACTCATACAACACATAACCCTATGAAATAAGCGACCACAATGTGTACATTTCGAGAACAGCACAATATAATACAACAAATAGACCATGTGGCATGTCAGCTTAGAATATGACAATCAAAGTCTTGCAAGCTATATAACATTAGAAGATGGTTAAAAATGAGAATTACTAGCCTACATTTTAAACCCAGACAATTATAATGCATATTGTTAAATAGAGTTCCTAAAAATGTACGATTTCTGTCAATGTTCAGTTTGTGTGTGATTGTTTGAACTAGTATTCAAACACTGTTTGAAAATAAATAGCCGTAGGGCGGGGCGTTCTATCTAGGCAGGAGGTCGGGACTTATTATCCTCATGGTTACCCCCAACGTTGTGATGCCTGAAACGCTTGTACCTATGGGGGCCATTTACAAACTTTTCCTGCTGAGAAACGTGCAACACTTTAGCTCTAGCTTTAATACATTTTCCCGACATATAGCAAATAAGCCACCCTCAAAAATGCATTTCAGTTTCCATGTCACCTTTCAACATAAGCCATCTATATTTGTTATCTAAATCTTAAATTCCAAACTAAATCCTAAATCTACATTTGATATCCAAATCTTGCATCTAAATTGACATCCTCAATCTAAATCAACATTTTAGATCCAAATCTTACATCTAAATCGACCTCGATCTAAATCAACATTTTATATCTAAATCTAAATTACTTAAATACGTACAGATGCTAATTATATACATATACTGATTTGATTCTGACTCCTAACCATTCGTATTTCGGAGGTGGCATCACGTGCATTGGGTGGACAGCAGTCTATTTGATATCTAGCTCATTTTAATCGGGTTAGGACCGCATAATGGGACGTGCGCTAGCTGGGATGAAAGCAGCTCTGCAGGTCAGATCTACAGGGACAGCCAATTCATCTCAACGTTTCTTAACATCATTGGTATTGAAAGGTCCATGGCAGTCCTCTCGCCCCGGGTGTGGGGAGTTCTCAGGACAAGCAGTAGCAGGGCTGCCTTAGAAAAACATGATATAGGCTAATGTAACCCATATTCAATTATTATACCAAGAACAATAATTGTGTGCGAGTGTGTGTTGGATGATGGCTGATGTACGCAGTCTCACCTGGAAGAGTCTGATTGGACTCTGGGACTGTTGCACATTGAGAAATCGGTGTGCACAGGTTAGACCAGCCATCACCACACACACATTGGGGCCTACTCTGACATGCCGCCGAGAGCCCATGGCTTACACAGTGAGCAAGCATTAGAATGATTTTGATTGAATTCACTTTAACATGGCTCACTACAGATAAATGTATGCTATCTGTATGAAAAAAAGATCCTTTGATTATTTAACCAACATCCATATTATTTTTACTCTTTCATTCTATTTAGGTATCAATGCCGCCATGGCGACTTCATCACAGAAATAGGTCAAATGTTGTAAAATTGGGAATGTATTTACAACTGGTGTAAGGGGTAAATTAGTCCAAAAGTTTACAATTGTAGCGACCGTGTTCAGTGGGTCACAAGGGTTTCCGGGGGGGGGGGGGTTGGGGGGGGTTCGGACTACCGCTGGTTGGACCTTTGGCGCCCCCTCCTGGGTCCTCTGCGGCACTGACCATATGCCGGATCTGTTTGGAGAACGTTGGTCACCGTCACCGACAAATTCATGGTTTTATGTTAGGTTGAGCGTTGTTTGTGTGTAGTGTGTGGGTTGAATAAAGGGATCTTGTATCTGCTTCACTTGGGCTCCCGCCTCGTCCTTCCCGTGCGACTCACCACAATATTCACTTCATAGGCGACGGGATCGTGTACACGGACGCGCCGTTTGTGTATGGCCGCAGCTGTCTCCGCCATTTTGGTGTTTATATTCAAGGGATAATGATCCACATGGAGTAGGCTAGACCCATTTGTATCATAAACGCGTTATAATGTAGGCCTAAATGTTATCACGTATTGTATCCAGAAAAACCGCAGCACCCCTGTTCACTTGTGTTTATCATAATCACTCCAAGATGGCGGCGATGTTAACGTAGGCTACGACCCAAAGGCCAGCATTTCATGCTCATTGATCCGGACTATAAATGTGATATGTGACTGACCTGCTGCTAAACCAAAATTGTCTCGGTGTGCAGAATAGGGTGGCCATTTTCTTCACATCAAAAAGGAGGACACTTTGCATACACGTGGGACACGCAAGCAGATATTTGTTTGGTATGAGCCGGTTTTAAATTTTAATGTTTTTTCCACCAGATTACATAAAGGTGCATACACATACAGCATAGCTAATAATAAATATACATGATACAGCTCATGACAACATGCCTTTCCAATTCAGATTAGATCGGTCTAATAAATATCACACAGAAACTGTTCTTAAAGTGGCACTATGCAACTTTTTCATAGTCATGAAATCGCTTAGAAATCTAAAGTATCCATCCATTAAATCTGAGTATCCATCTGAGTCCATCTGTTACTGTGAGTCCTCAAAGTTGCTTCACAGAGGCAGGTCAGAAGCTGACCAGAGGATGGTTAAGGCAGACCACAGAAGGCCTCAACATGGTGGGCCTATGGCAATGAAACACAACAGATAGCACAACTTGATGAAAACAAGTTGAGACACATAGCCTTTCCTTATCCTTATTGCTAATTAACGTGAACAGGATAGAGTTGTAGGACATTCTTCACGTGGAGTTCAGGCAAGCTGGTCACACAAGCTGGGCAGAGGCTGGTAGAGAATCTGTGATGAAGGTAGGTCTGGCCTCTTGGGACTGGCACACAGTGTCACAGGTGACAGGTTGAGAGTGTGTGGGTGTGTCTGCCTGCGTACCTGCAGCACTGATTACCTGATGCTTTGCATGTGTGTAATTAAGCAGCGCTGGGGGGAGGGATGTAGGTGCTTCACTCTCTTTCATTTAGGAGCAGCGAGCGGTGAGGAGGCCAAGGCCACTTGGCCACCTACAGTCCTCCCCCCAGCGCTGCTCAAAACACATGCAAAGCATCAGGTAATCAGTGCTGCAGGTACGCAGGCAGACACACCCACACACTCTCAACCTGTCACACTAGCACACAGTCTATTTGCGATACTTCAGCCCTTTTCTGGCTGCTTCCAAGAGTTTCTTGTTCAGAAGAAATTTCTTGTATATCTCTGTGCACTGGTCTGTGAAATTGATGCAAATCTGCATCTCTGCCTTGACACTGTCCACTTCCAGTCAATTTCTCTCATTTCTCCAGGCTGTGGTCATCATTGAAAATACACGCTCTGTATGTGCATTGCTACATGGGATGGAAGAAGATGTAGGCACCGGACCTTCCTCAGATTCTTAAGTGGGACATCTGCTGTGGAAAATAGTTTCAGAGATACCGCTCCTCACTGTGGCAACCTTCCATTTCTGAAGAACTAAGTGCAGCTTCCACCACGCCATATTCCTCATAGAGTTCATCTAGATCAATATCTTTCAGATTGCAGGCCTGGACAGCATCAGGGTATTCTTCAAAAGACACTGTACTGGTCAGGCTAAGCTTTGACACTTTACTATGAAAGCTGTTCTCAGAGAAGTCATATCTTTCACTCACATATTTCTTGGCTCTTTCATAGAATGCAAGGAAATCAGCCTTACACTTCCCAGCCTGATGTGGAATCAGCTGCTTCAGTTTGTTGTTCACAGCAAAGCCAAAGAAGTTATCCTTAAGCCTTCTCTCCAGTTTTCCTTTCAGTTCAGTCATTACCAAAAACACAGAGGTGATGCTGAATGACTTGGCCTCAAGTGATTCAATGCAGTCTGAAAACACTTTAAGAATGTGGCTGAGAAAAAGAAAATAAACCTCTGCAACTTCAGTCCCTTCCTCTCTGAAGTATTTCCACAAAACGATGGGGCATTCCTCTTCACCCAGACTCTGGAAGTAGCTGGTCAGGGCTGTCCAGTACTTCAGGATTCTGTCCAGAGATGGCAGCAGACTCAACCATCTTGTGACAACGTGCCGCAGCAGATTGCATTCCTCAACTTCAACGAACTCGCAGAACTCCTTCAGCTGTGCCGTTCTGCTAGCAGAGATGCTAAAATGGCTGTATACTTTCAGCACTACATTCTCAACGTCAACATCCAAGCTGCCTGCAGCATATCTTGTGGCATTGTGTCGAGGATATGAGCTAAACAGTTTGCAGCAACCACATCCTTTTGAGCCAGCTTCAGTTTCTGATAAATGCTGTTGTGTTTTCCGTAGTTAACACTGGCATTGTCTGCTGCATATGCCGACATCTTTCCCAAATCTAGGCCTGGCATTTTAAGTTTATCCAGCAGCTGATTTGTTACAGCTTCAGATGATTCATCACTGTCACTGTAAAAATCCAACAGCACATGCTGTATGCCCTTTTCAAAGTGGAAATATCGCAGTACAATAGGGAAACACTTGGTCGTACCTTTGTTTGATGCATCCGTTGCCACTGAGTAGTGCAGATCATTTTCTTTTGTGTCTGGACAGAGTAAGGCGCGGAGACATTTTCACACAAAGCTTTAGCTTTTGTTTTACCACAGGTCACTCCTTTTGCTATTGCAGAGTCATTGTAGATCTCTCGGTCGACTTTTGTTCCACAGTCTACACTCCTGTATGACTGGTGGTGCTTAACAGCATGATAAACTTTAGTAAGTTCTGCAGCAGCAATTTTGTCATCCTGAGGTGATGAACGTTCCTGAAAAAATGAACTAAGAGAAGAGGCACCTGCACTCTGATTGTTAGCTCGATGCTTGTCAGTGCTAGCATGTCTGTCGATAGCTGCTTTTCCTATGCTGCTGACGTCTACGTCGCTTCGACACAATGTACAAAAAAAATGAAACTCGTCCTTCCTACTTTTTGTCACAAATCCATGTTCTTTTGTCCATTCCGGGTTAAAGGAGGTCTTTCGCTTCGGCATTTTCACAATTTCCGTCCCACAAACAACGACGACGTAGAAAACGACGGACAAACGTTAGGTTTTTTGCCGCTATAAGCTTGATTGACACGCCCTCACACCAGGTTGCTAATTGGTGTGAGGGCGTGTCCATAGGCGCCAGGGACGCCGGGGACGCATCCCCACCAGATTTCGCAAAGCTTCATTTTGTCCCCACCACTTGTAAAAAAAATAAAATAAAAAAAATCGAGTTGAATTATTATGGATTATTACACGGGTCTTCTCAATACCGTGAAACGCTTCGTTCCATTGCATGGGCATGGAAAACCAAGGACTTTTTGCCTATAATGACGTCTCTGGTATTACTCCTCAAGTAATCCGGTAACTTTTCAAACACAGCGTCTTCGGTTGCTAAGCGACGTCAACATCTTTGGCGGACTATTTCTCTGCTGATCAACGCTACGTATGCTGGTAACAAATAAATTGTAAAAAGACACCATGTGAAGCATTTTTTTCGTTTTGGCACGTAGCCGTGTAATAAATGGGATAATTTATAGAACGTCGTAGGTCATTATCGAAATTAAGCCCCTTCAGTGGGAAGCAAGACACCTTCGCTGCGCGTCGGGGTCCTGTTCGTCCTGTCGGGGCTTATTCTCCCGATAATGACCGGCAGTGGTTAAATTGGGATTTTCTATGTGGGGGGGCTCTGATCCGGAGGGGCCGCTGCTCCCCATACGCAGAGTACGCAGAGCCAAAATTAAGGTTGCAAAAAAAAAATCCATGATATTCGTTATATTAGTACATTAAAGAAATTAGCATTTTTTATATGTTGCTTAATATGTAACGGTCTCCGACTGCAATGAAGCACGCGCACGAGGCCGAGCAGGGGGGCGTGGCTTTTGTGATTCCTGATGGATGGAGGGGAGGGTGTGCAATTCGAAAAATAAATCGTTAGTCCAGTAAATCCAGCCGCCCGGGATTGTACCTTTAAAGGCTAGCCGATAGGCTACGTCCCCATCATGTTTACGACGCGGGCTTTTAAATGTAACTGCTGTGTAGCTGTGTTGCGCGCGCTCTCTGTCTCTAACTCTTTGTCTCTATAGCCTGCCACACACATAAAGATTTTATAAATCTCAACCGATTTTTTATCTGTGAGAGACCCCACCACATGAAGATAAAAAAATCTGTGATTTTAACAGTTTTTGATCGTATTGTGTGTGGTGTCCTTGCGATATTCCAAACACAGCACACAAC
This sequence comes from Melanogrammus aeglefinus, assembly GCA_900291075.1. Classification (NCBI taxonomy): domain Eukaryota; kingdom Metazoa; phylum Chordata; class Actinopteri; order Gadiformes; family Gadidae; genus Melanogrammus; species Melanogrammus aeglefinus. The sequence continues at coordinate 199,119 of OLKM01000326.1, forward strand.
ACACATTAAGATTTGTCAATGGGGGACTCCCGATTGTCGGCTTCCCCCCCAACACAAGACGATTTGACACCACAACGTTCTCCGCGACAATCGTAAATATTGAACATGTTTAATATTTACGATTGTCGGCGCTGACTGATTTCGGAGCCGATTGTCGGCCGAATTTCACTCTTAACACACCACACACTACAAGAGAATCTTATAAAATAATCTTAAGAGGTCTTAAGATAATCGGGCGATGTCTGTCCGTGTTCGGAAGGGGGGAAATCGGGGCAAAATCAGCCCGTTTATCTTTGTGTGTGCCAGGCATTAATGTTAATTTTTCCTGCTTAATGAAAAATGCAGCCCATATCTCTAGATGATATTAGCCTATTGGTTTTATTTAAGTTTCTCTTACCTCGCCATTCACCTGTCTACTACGATAATTGTGTCTGATGGATGACCGTTAGAATGATTTGACGTTGTGTTGTCTTAATCTGGGGGAGGAGGAGCTGCTGCGCAAGTGTCATTGCGCGATATGCCTACTTCTCAAACTTGCTCCAGATGTCTAGGCCAGCCTATCCCTACTCCATTATTTAGAATTGTGTTTTAAAACAACATAGATTTGCAATGGAAAAGTTGTAAATGAGTAGGACAACATTGCTCGTGATGGACTAGGCAGACTGCCAAAATCGGCTGGAGCTGATCTGCTGCGCAGAACTCCAGACCCGGCCGCTTATGTGCCGGGGCTCCGCCCCGGACAGCCCCGGCCCAATTTAACCTCTGATGACCGGCATTCTATACATTGTCCCTTACTACATCATCATCATCATCTACATTATTACACAGCTCTTCCCAATGCTGTAGACTGCTCCATTGACTTGCATGGGCCTTCCTAACGTTCAGCTGTCCATTATTTTGGTTTATTATACGGCTCTTCTCAATACAGTTCAATGCTCACGTCCACCATATTGGCCGCTGTCAAGGAAAGTGTTTTTTTTTGCCTCTGATTCACGTCATATCACTCTGCAGTCCGGTAACTTATCAACCCCAGCGTATTCGGTTGCCAGGCGACGTCAACGACTTTGGCAAACTATTTCTCTGCTGATCAACGCAATGAATGATTACAAATACATTGGAAAAATACACACTTTGTGAAGTTATTTTTTCCATTTGGCAAGTAGCCATTACTAATAATACCAATACTCTTTGGCTGGGATGATGAGGCATCAGACAATCAAGTCATTTTAGCCTGAATACATGGGTAAAAAGCATAAGAGTAGGTTGCTAGTAGGCCTACCATGGACAGTATCAGAACGATAACCTGTTGAACTAAATGGATGTGGTAGGTTACACCACGGGATGCATCTGCAGACCACCGCCAAATAAATAGGTAAGGTAAGACGCGATATATATTGCCTAAGATTTGCTGGTGCTGTGGCGAGATCTTTTGTGTTTTTTTTGTATTCAAGTGGTGGGTTGTTTTAACTTGCAATTGAGGAGTCAGTCTCTTGTTGACACAAAGTGACTTTGGGTCATTTTTGCTTTGCTTGAATTCTGGAATAATTGTGGGAAGTGCATGCGTTTTGGTCAGAATGCCTGATGTAGGCTAGTTTGGATGGAATGCGTGTTGTGAATTGAGTACAGCCATCTAATGATGTGATACAGCGTTCAGCTGTGCAACAAATATTTTATTCTTTTTCTATCTAGACGACTTTTGTAGTGCTGTGTGTAGCCACACGTTTGGCCCTTCTGAACCTAAACACGCTGTTTAGGTTCAGCACATTTCAAACCAAACTGACGCCCATTGGCGTGTCAATCAAGCTTGCTCTGCGCATCAGCACATGGATCATTTGAAATATTAAATTAGCCATGTGTTTATATCAGGTCAGACACGAAAATGTAACCAATGAAATGACTTTATTTTGACAAAGCTTTTTGACACACACCTTTAGCCAATAAGTACTAAACTAACAAGGTAATGTGTCAAAAGGCGGAGCTTTTATTATTATTTTCTCAAAAGGAGGACAAATGAGTGTCCGGCTTAAGGCTGCGTCTGTAGCCGGACAGGGCATTTAAAAGTCGGACTGTCTGGCCTGAAGCCGGGCAAATGGCCATCCTAGTGCAGAATGATCAGCCCCGTAGAGCTGGGAGTAGGATGTACTGTAGATTTTGGCTGGTGGTCATGTGCAGTTCTGAATAGTTCTTCTAATCTAATGACTCTTAGGAGGCAAATGTAATATAGAAGGAAGACATAGGATTTTGTTGTTTAGGTCATACCTTCAACCGTCAACTTACATTTTCATCCCAAATCATAAAACCATGGGGCATAAAAATGGCTGCAATCTCTTTTAAACCGTTCAATCCGTTGGTTGTGAACAAAGCCTCCCCTGATCAGAGTAGTCTCCTCTCTGACACTCATGTCCTCCCAGACTGTTCTCTTCCTCGAGTGCGGTAGTCATGTGCAGTGGTCTGCAAAACTCCTCTAGTGCATGCAAGTATTCAGTGGACACCGTGTTGGCTCTGTTTGAGCAACAACAGGTTCATCACCATTCTAAGGTAACCCATGGTACCATGGACCCCTGGTAAGTTTATGATAACCATCCACATGCCAGTCGAAGTTTGGGCATGGCACAGTGTAAAGGCGTCATTGATTGATCCCTTCTGAATCCACCCTAAGCAATGACTGTCGAAGGCGCGTGGTCACTGTACAGTGATGCCCCGCGGATCACAGATGACCATAAGCCATGGCCTCAACAACATTAAGGTGCGCTGTTTTAACTGCAACATTTCCGGTGTTCATCTGTTACAGATGAATACTTTGAGATCTGCAACATTTTCTCATGTTATCCGGGATGGTTCCTGATGTGAGGCTGCATGTTATTTTGTAACTCGTAATTAAAGATTCTGAAGCACTATTTCTTTCTGACGATTTCTTGCTCTGTCATCCTGTGAATGCACAGGGTCATATTATTCAGTGTACTTCAAGAGGCACAATCAATCAGTAAACTAAGTTTTAATTCTTCAAGTCTGGATAGGTTCTTTGATACCCGTTACCTAACATTATACAACCATTAGCTTGCTACTATATAAATGGTATGAAATACCACTGACAAACATGGCAGACATCGTGCCTCTCAGGTTTACTTGTGGCCTATTAATGTAAGATTTTGCAAACATGTCTGTTAGAGACTGGACAAATAAATGCAGGTTCAAAGAGCCATACAACAGGTTTATAAACAGTAATCTTTAACCATGTTGAAGGGAGTTTGTTGTTGGATGTTAATTTCTGGGTTCATCAGCGGTTCCTGCCTTTCTTTCAGTCCATCTTGGCGGACAACCAAGGGACACCCACTTGCTCCTGACTGCTTATTTTTCACATAGACCCCATACATTTCCTATGAAAAATGGCTTATTGCTCAATAGCATTTATGGTATGTCAATTTCATACTAGGTGGTACTCATTAGAAACACTCAAGGATACAATTATTTGTTGCACCTACAATTTAATTTAATTTTCTAAAGAATCTTTTTCATTTCCTATGGCGCTTTTTGCTCCATAGCTTCCTGCATGGTATGGCACCAAAGGTAGGCCCCCAAAACCATTACATAACTTTTCTAGGTGGTGCTTATTAGACACACCAAAGGATATAATTTTTTGCACCTACAATTTTATTTCATTTTTTAAAGAATCCTATTCCTTTGCTATGGAAAATAGCATTTTGCTTAAATTCTTGCTTAAAAGCTTCCATGATATGGCACTAAAACACACCAAACCAATGTAGAACTGTTCTGGGCCTACTAGGTGGTACCATTTAGACACACCTATGATAATTGGCACCTACAATTTTAGATTTTTTATAGAATCCTTACTGAAAAGTTAATTAATTTGTTGAATATCAAACAACTAACTTCATCCCCGGTTATTATTTACAGATTCATGATACAATCTCTGGTACAGTATGTGTTGTAGACACAGTTTACGTTGGTAGGCCACCAATAAAACAAGTAGCCTAGGTCGTGAACTCCATAGCAGTAGAAAATATCCAATGGGTCTCTAACTGGGAATTAGAAATAGTCTGAACAAAGTTCAATGTGTCAAAGAAAGTTGTCCTATTTTGGAATTAGTTCTTAAACTGGGAAAATACTGTTTCCCCATTTGTAAACAAATGAAAAAATAGGCATGTTTATTTAGACCAGGGGTAGTAATATCTAATATAATATAGTTGTTTTTTTTGCACTTTATTCTGGTTTTGGGCATTTCTCCCAGTGAAAATGTTTAAATTAGTTACAGAAAGCAGTGTTCTGAAATGGGATCAATTAATAGTTTTTAAACCTATGTTGTGAGTAATAGAGAAGTCAATGTTTAAAATATTGTTGCAAGTGGCCTGTATGCATCGCCTTCACATGGTTTTGCAAAGCTGTATGTCTTAAAGATATTGATGTGGATGGTTCCAACACTCATATATTCTAGTTTTTTTTTTACATTTCTCAGTATAAATATGTTTTTGAATGAGTTTCTGAATCTGTTGATGCATGATTGTGGACTATATGGAAATGGTACAATTCCAGGTCTTCTGGAAATGTTTAGTCGCCGTGTCATATTTCAGCTTAATTTTTAATATAACGAATTAATATAACTTAACAAGAAAATGTCAAACTGGCACTGCATGTTGAAAAGCTTTCTGACCCCTGATATAGACTACTGAATTCCCTGAAAACATGCTTTAATGTGATGAAATAAAAAGCATAAATTGGCTGCTATTGTAATTGTCCGCCATATCGCTCCTCAGCAGCTCTTCTTTTCCCTTACGGTTATCAAATAGTCGTTACCCTACCTCCTCACTTTTAAATTAAACGCTCCATGTTGTATTTACAGTCTTTCCCGTGTACAAAAAGGAGATGCTCTTTCAAATTCATTTGGGTGGTCCTTAAAAGGACCTTTAGGTTTGGTTTGTAAACTATCGTGTCTACTTGGAGCTGGTGTACTTGGTCACGGCCTTGGTGCCCTCAGACACGGCGTGCTTTGGCCAGCTCACCAGGGAGCAGCAAGCGGACGGCGGTCTGGATCTCCCTGGAAGTGATGGTGGAGCGCTTGTTGTAGTGGGCCAGACGAGAGGCCTCACCGGCGAATACGCTCGAAGATGTCGTTGACGAAGGAGTTCATGATTCCCATCGCCTTGGAAGAGATGCCAGTGTCGGGGTGGACCTGCTTCAACACTTTGTACACGTAGATGGCATAGCTCTCCTTCCTGGTCTTACGGCGCTTCTTCCCTCCCTTGACAGCGGTTTTAGAGACGGCTTTCTTTGAGCCCTTCTTGGGCGCGGGTTTGGGTGCAGGCTCAGGCATTGTTATCGTGTGACTGAGATTGCGGTGTGTGTTCTTGGCGCCAGTAGGCATATTATTACAGAACATATGCAAATACCATGTGGAATTCCCTTGGTGTGATTGGATGCGCTCGGTCCGTTATAGAATGACGTTTAAAGTGTGATTAACAGCGAACGTGATTCTATTAGACTGGGTAGCCCCTCCCATTCTGAAGGCGTTTTCAGTTCGCCCTGCAGAAGATCAATACATTTCATTTTAGTTTTGATACGTTCTTGCGGTAGCCAATCACCAATCTGCCTTTCCCCCCCAAGCACTATTGGCTGGTTTAACACAATGACGACAGGGAAGCGACGGCAAGAGCTAATTGCGTTCAGAGTTATTTGAACTAGGCCCATTGATCACGCATCTTGTACTGAACAAAATAACAGCAGCTTCCCTAGACCTACGTGCAACCTACGATTGGGCTTGGTCTGGCAATATGATAAATTCCGCCAAGATTCCGTTCATAAACATGCAATACACTAACTAAAGTATAAAAACGTATTAAACAGCCATGTCATGCCTACTATCAGTCATATCATAAAATGTACGCATGTCGATAAAGGGAAGGCATCTAGTTCTCTACATCAAGCACTGCAATATTACTACCAAGTATCATGGTGTACATTTGTCAGAAACGTAGCCAAGATGAAAGACCTAATGTCCTGCATTTGCAAATCACGTCAGTTTAAAGTGTAGCATTAGATAATTTAGCCAGTAGGAGGTAGAAAGAAGCATCTCATGGATTTGAGTGGCTCTGAAAAGAGCCTTTGGTTTCCTTTAGTCGTTATCAAATGTCCAGTAGTTTAGCCGCCGAAGCCGTACAGAGTGCGGCCCTGCCTCTTAAGGGCGTAGACCACGTCCATGGCGGTGACGGTCTTCCTCTTAGCGTGCTCGGTGTAGGTGACTGCGTCACGGATCACGTTCTCCAGGAACACCTTGAGGACACCGCGGGTCTCCTCGTAGATCAGACCGGAGATACGCTTCACACCGCCGCGACGAGCAAGACGGCGGATGGCGGGCTTGGTGATGCCCTGGATGTTATCACGGAGAACTTTACGGTGACGCTTAGCGCCTCCCTTTCCGAGCCCCTTTCCTCCTTTACCGCGTCCAGACATGTTTCAGTAATGGTTAGCTACTGAGAATGAATTCCGCAGTGAGTCGTAGTCATTATATAGGGTAGTTGCGGACCTAAGTGAGAGCAACTGGGCTGGTTTTTTTGCCGCACAAATTATGCGGCTCAGTAGGTGAGGGGAAATGCTTAGATTAACTTCAATATACAGCTACGCCTTCGATTATGTTATTGTAAAATATATTTAAAGGATTGAAGGTGTTTGATACCAGACCTACAGGAATCTCGTATTTACGTTCAACACAAACCTAAAATAGCAATAACAGGGTATAACGTAATGAGCATGATCTGCAGTACGAGTTGGTTATGGTTAAATTGTAAATACTTCGAATGGATACGAGTGGGATGTATTTGTGATACGGTTTAGCTTTAATTAATTTAGGCTCAGTGACTTTCATCACCCTCTATTTATAACTAGTTCAGCTTCCGCTCACTCGTTTACTCACACAATATGTAAACGACATGATAGGACACTGTTTGGAACTACACTATGCCTTATATACACTTGGTTGAGGAATGCGTTTCGTTTCGGGGTATTAGAACTTAATGCTGCTCCTTTATTTCCTGTCTTACATTATTGGATATACTGATTAATCCAGGTGTGTCTGACCATTGTGACTACTCAGACACACCTGGATTAATCAGTTTGTCCAGTAATGTAAGACAGGAAATAAAGGAGCAGCACTAAGTCCAGGAAGTAGTGAAGTTGTGCATAGAGCCCATTGAGAAGGCTAGATTCGGATATATGAATATATCATGGAGAGGATGTCTCTTAACGTATAGTTGGGTGGCTCTTAAAAGAGCCTTTTGGGTTCTGAAATCAGGTTTGTAGTTTACTTCTTGGCGGGCTTCTCAGTCTTCTTGGGCAGAAGGACGGCCTGGATGTTGGGCAGCACACCGCCCTGAGCGATGGTCACGCCACCGAGGAGTTTGTTGAGCTCCTCGTCGTTGCGGACGGCCAGCTGCAGGTGGCGAGGGATGATACGGGTCTTCTTGTTGTCGCGGGCAGCGTTTCCAGCCAACTCCAGGATCTCAGCGGTAAGATACTCGAGCACCGCCGCCAGGTAGACGGGAGCTCCGGCACCGACGCGATGAGCGTAGTTTCCTTTGCGGAGAAGCCTGTGCACACGGCCGACGGGGAACTGGAGTCCGGCACGTGATGAGCGGGTCTTTGCCTTCGCCCTGGCTTTGCCTCCGGTTTTACCTCTTCCAGACATGACTTAAAATTTTAAGAATAATTCAGAGTGGCCGGTAGTCACCCCTAGTAAAGTATTTATTGATATCTAGGACTCTGCTCATTGGCCAGCTCAAACATGAAAGAATGGACCAATCACAGTAAAATGCATAATGACCTCCACGCCCAGGAGGAGGCAGTAATGGACCTCAACCCGCAATTAGTCTATCTATGCATTATCAGTTTGAGACTGTAGGGTTGGATATTGATTTAAAAAGCAGATTAAATTACGTGATTGGATGGCTTACCTGTCCGGCTACCTTTTTTAATATATTTTATTAAATTATGCAGGATTTACTATTCAATTCAAGAAGATACAATAAAATACACATTTGAATACAACACATTTGAAAAGAATAATAATAATAATTCACAAAGTCAATAAGTGCCATGGCCTCATTCTTTTTTCCCTGGAGTCAAGAGTTCGTTGTCTTTTTAGCTCTGTTTTAATCTGTTTGAAAACCACCTCTCCCGAGATGGATTCCTGTTTTATAACCATGGCGCACCTAGTGTTCCACAGCTTGTTAATGACGGCGCACACCACGGACCAATAAAAGTCCTGATCCATGCATAGCAGCCTTGTATGTGACATTAACGTTAAAACCAATCTGTGACATTTTCCCCCAGACAATACTGTGACCTCTGGCAGTCTACAAGCAGGTGTTCAACTGACTCATCTTCATCACAATTATGAATCGGACATTTAACAGTTTTAACGAAACAGCTCCACTTCACCACTGCTCTAACTGCTAGTCTCCTTACTGAGACCAGCCACATTACGTCCCTCTTTTGCTCCATATGTTTTTCAGACACACCTGCTTTTCAGCATCATCTAAATATTTATAGGGGAAAATGTCACCATACAAGTCATTACACACAATAATATATATATTTTTACTGGGCGTTCCAAGCCAGTCAATATTCAGATGTACCGATTTCTCTATAAGATCACCATATCACTTTAAAATAAGGCAGTGAACTTCTAGCACGACCCCTCTTTTTGGTCCAGCTCAAGGCTTCACCTATCCAAACAGCCTTTCTTTTAAAACCAGATGCAATGTTTTTACACAATGCAATTCTTAACTTTAGCCCCAGGTCCACAGCTCCGAGCCCCCCGTTTTTTTTGTTTTTATATAAAAGCTCTCTCTTTGTAACCTCCCTTGTGGTTCCCCAAATGAAATTAACAAGCATTTTATTTATCTTTTTAAGTGTCTGGTCCTTAGGAGGAAAAATGGTTGCCAAGAACAGCAGCTTTGACACAACACATGTTTTTATGATTAATATCCTGGCCCTATAACTACATGATTTATTTTCCCATTTATCCAGTTCTTCTTTATAAATTACTTTATCTTTTTCATTCCAGTTTTCTCCATAACAATCGTTCCTACTGAACTTTATGCCCAGGATTGACATTGCATCTTTATCTTTTATATCTATCATTGGTTTTGCCTCACTCCTCCCGAACCAGACACCTTCTGTCTTGTCATGGTTTAGTTTGGACCCAGAGATCTCTTCATATAGTGCCAAGTGCTCATTAACAATGCTCAATTCTTTACCGTTTTTAATTATAATGGTAATGTCGTCGGCATAGGCCAAGACAACTACACGCTCGCCACCACTAGCGTTAATACCTGAGAGCCTTTTATCGTTCTTAATCTTGCTTAACAAAGGGTTGATAGCGAGAATGTAGAGAGCTGCTGAGAGGGGGCACCCTTGTTTTACCCCCCTCTTGATTGCAAATGAATCCGTTAAGACCCCATTAACATTTATTTGGACCGTGGATTCTACATATAACAATTTAATAATATTAATAAGTTCTTGTTTAAAACCATAAGCCCCTAGCACTTCCCACAAGTATTCTCTAGATATATAATCAAAAGCTTTTTTTTGGTCAAGGCTTATCAAAAAGAACTCATCTTTTAGATTCCCACTGGTAATGTCTCTTAACAGACCTAAATTGTCCCACATTAGCCTCCCCCTAATGGCACATGTCTGTTCCTTTTCCACAAGCTTCTCTAGATCATCATTTAGCCTGTTTGCTACAATTTTCGCTAAAATCTTATAATCTACATTCATAATTGTGACATGCCTCCAATTATCTAGATTGGGAAAGGGCCCCTTTTTATATATTAACGATATCACACCATGATAAAAGGATGTGTGCATCTTGCCTGCTTTGATTCCGCCATTAAAAACTGAGGTTAGCAAGTCTACCAACATGTCTGAGCAAGAGAGGTAAAACTTATTAGGAAGGCCATCTGGCCCTGGTGACTTTCCCCTACGCAACTTGAGAAATCGCTTTCTCTTACTTCATCCAGGCAGTGATTACCCCACCCTCTGAAATAAGGTTGAACTCGTTCAAAATAATGGAGCCGAGAAAAGACTGCAAGCTTGACATATTATTATCACATTTTCTATACAGTTTTTCACACATTTCTCTAATCGTTTCCCTTTTTATTTTCTCATCTTCTATCAAAAGACCATTTTCATTTAGTATTGGGCCCACATGCTTATTTTCGAGTTTCTTTTTCTGTATACTTGCCAGGTTATGTACATTGGTAGGACATGCTGTATCCCCCATACCTGCCTGTAGGCGAAGGCAAAATGATACGTCATTTAATTTGGCCAGCTCAATTTCCATTTCGGTCAAAGTCTCTGTGTCTATCTCCGTTTTATTTGCTTTAGTTTTCAAATCTACAAAACGAGCCATGAGTGCGCTGTATTTTTCATTTTGTTCCTGGTTTAACATTCTACATTTAAATTTAAAAAAATATCTCAGACGTTCTTTTAATACTTCCCACAGTTCCACATGGGACCTGGTTAAAACCTTTAAACTTTTTGTGATTGCTACTTCTTTTTTTAATTCAGTGATTACGTCGTTGTTTCTGTTTCCAAAAACCTTTTTTTTTCGTCTTTCCAAATTTTAAAAGTGCTATTACAGCCAGGTGGTCTGAAATGACCAAGACCCGAGTCTTATAGCTTACAGGTGTAATGTCAGCAGTCACGTATATCCGGTCTATCCTCGTTTTGATACGCGCATCGAACCGAGTATAGCCTACCTCAAAAGGATGCAGCACTCTAAAGACATCTTTAACTCCACAAGATTCACTCATTTTTTTCAAAGCATCACCTTCCCTATTCCTGCTGCGAGGATTCGTAGGGACAGGGATCCTGTCATTAGCCTCAGTATACGAGTTGAAGTCCCCGCTCAGGACAGTGTAAAAGCCCACTGACAGTAGCTCATATAGTTTTTTAAACATCCTCACTTTAGTAGCTGCATCTTGAGTAGTGTATATATTAATAATTCGCATTTTTAAATTTAAATAAAAACAATCTACTAATAAAATCCTCCCTGGAATGATTTCTCTTGTCTTTATAATTTCTGCATTACTTTTAAAAAATATAGCTACTCCATCAGCTTTATCACAACCTCTGGACACAATGGAGGTACCTTTTTCCCACCTGGCCCGCACGTCTTCAACGTCAGCCTGTGATGTTAATCGTAGCTCTTCTGCACAGATAATGTCATAACTTGTATTATGGAGAGCAGACATCTTAGTCTCTCTATTCTTTATGGACTGGACACCTCTCAAATTACAGGTTATAAGGGAAAGTACAGTCATGGTGACAAAGTGATGTTAACCAGCCAATCATTTCTTCTGTTTCTTTTCTTCACTTACCAGAGGCGACGTCTGCCTCTTCTGGGAAACACTGACCTGTGAGGGAGTTCCTGTCGACACCGCTGAGAAAAGGGGGGGGGCCTTCCTCTTCGCTAGAGTCCGAGTCGCTGCCGAAAATGTGACGCTCCATCAGTGTCGGGCTTCTGATGCTCGGTTCCTCGCTTGCCGAGTCGTACGACTCCTCCGACTCCTCATCTCGCTCCTCCCGTCGCTGCTCACCGATCCCGGCGCAGTCCTCAACGCCTGAGGAGTCAGACCAGGGAGGCAGGATCTCATCAACAGCCTTCTCCAGCTGTCTGACTGCCTCCTCCGTCTCTTCTCCGGCTGTAACCTCTGGGCCACAGGGACTGGGCTGACTCTCCACCTGGGCGGGGGCACCTGTGGAACTGGCTGCATCCCTCGCCAGTGCGGCTGAAGCGAAAGAGCCTCTCTGAGCTCTCCCGCGGCCACTCCTATTAGGCACCCGCTGTGGTTGTGGTCTCACTCCAGCCATCGTCTGCAGCTCCCTCGCCTCGTCGTCACCCAAATCCTCTCCGCTCTGTGCTGACTCGACTCCTCCTCGCATCTCCTCTCCTCCCGGTGCACTCTCCTCGGGCTCCGTCTGCTGGACGGCTGTCAGTGGAACGCTGACTTCACCTTGTGATGGCTCCGGTCTGGTGGTCCTCAGCAACGCCAGGACCTGTCTCTGCTGCTCCTCGGCTTGAGACTTCCTCCGTGCCCGTGCCACGTTGCTGAAGCTCCGAGGGCAATGGAAAAACGAGTGCCCTCGCTCCCCACACAGACTGCACTCTGCATCATTTTTGCAGGCATTTGCTTTGTGCCCCAGGCTGGCACACTTCCAGCACTTTACCTCCCGGCACTCCCTGACCCGGTGGTCCGTGCTGTTGCATATAAAACAACGCATCTCTTGGCCGGGATACTGAATTCGGCCGTTGTAAGGACCCAGGGACACGGAGGTGGGCAAAGACATTAGACGATTGTGTGCATCTCGCTTGAGCTCCACCTTATATTTGCGGATGCCGTACCATATTCCAAACTGGTCTATTGGCTTGTACGGCTTCTGCAGTATGCTACAATATCGATTCAGATACAGCTCGACGTCGTGATCGGACACACTGCCGGTCCAGAACTTAACCACGAGGTTAACTACACCAAAACTGACTGAGGAGTCAATGGACCAGAATTTCCACTTATCCTGCTGACTCTCAGCAGCATGCTGCTCCAAGAAGTGGCGGAGTGTAGCTTGCTGGTAGAAACATAGCTCAAATTCACGCCTGTTTGGCAGGGCGATGAATGAATGTATGTCACGGGCTCACAGAAGGTTAGATTCAAACAAAAGTTCTTTGCCAACATACTCCCGTGACCGTGAGGGTGGATCTGATTCGCCTGTATATTTTAACCTAGCCCAGTTGTCTACAAACTGGGATGCGAAAGATGATGCCATGAAAGATTTAGAGCACTAGACCTCCGTCTCGTGCTCTATACTTCTAGACCTCCTTTACTTTGTTTTTTTTTTACTTTTTAATATATTTTATTAAATTATGCAGGATTTACTATTCAATTCAAGAAGATACAATAAAATACACATTTGAATACAACACATTTGAAAAGAATAATAATAATAATTCACAAAGTCAATAAGTGCCATGGCCTCATTCTTTTTTCCCTGGAGTCAAGAGTTCGTTGTCTTTTTAGCTCTGTTTGAATCTGTTTGAAAACCACCTCTCCCGAGATGGATTCCTGCTTTATAACCATGGCGCACCTAGTGTTCCACAGCTTGTTAATGACGGCGCACACCACGGACCAATAAAAGTCCTGATCCATGGCAGACATGCGTTCCTCGAAAACTCCATACATAGCAGCCTTGTATGTGACATTAACGTTAAAACCAATCTGTGACATTTTCCCCCAGACATACTGTGATCTCTGGCAGTCTACAAGCAGGTGTTCAACTGACTCATCGACATCACAATTATGAATCGGACATTTAACAGTTTTAACGAAACAGCTCCACTTCACCACTGCTCTAACTGCTAGTCTCCTTACTGAGACCAGCCACATTACGTCCCTCTTTTTTTCAGATATAGTTTTGCTCCATATGTTTTTCAGACACACCTGCTTTTCAGCATCATCTAAATATTTATAGGGGAAAATGTCACCATACAAGTCATTACACACAATAATATATATATTTTTACTGGGCGTTCCAAGCCAGTCAATATTCAGATGTACCGATTTCTCTATAAGATCACCATATCACTTTAAAATAAGGCAGTGAACTTCTAGCACGACCCCTCTTTTTGGTCCAGCTCAAGGCTTCACCTATCCAAACAGCCTTTCTTTTAAAACCAGATGCAATGTTTTTACAAAAATGCAATTCTTAACTTTAGCCCCAGGTCCACAGCTCCGAGCCCCCCGTTTTTTTTGTTTTTATATAAAAGCTCTCTTTGTAACCTCCCTTGTGGTTCCCCAAATGAAATTAACAAGCATTTTATTTATCTTTTTAAGTGTCTGGTCCTTAGGAGGAAAAATGGTTGCCAAGAACAGCAGCTTTGACACAACACATGTTTGTATGATTAATATCCTGGCCCTATAACTACATGGTTTATTTTCCCATTTATCCAGTTCTTCTTTAATTTCTTTATCTTTTTCATTCCAGTTTTCTCCATAACAATCGTTCCTACTGAACTTCATGCCCAGGATTGACATTGCATCTTTATCTTTTATATCTATCATTGGTTTTGCCTCACTCCTCCCGAACCAGACACCTTCTGTCTTGTCATGGTTTAGTTTGGACCCAGAGATCTCTTCATATAGTCTTCTTTATGCCCGTTGCTCCGGCCTGGAGCATAGGCCATCGACGACGACTCTCCACTCATCACGGCTCTGGGCTCTCTTCCCCGCCTCCCCCCAGCTGGATCCAAGCCTCTTCAGCTCCGCCTCCGTGTCCCGTCTCCAGGTGTTCCTGGGGCGTCCTCTCTTCCGCTTCCCCTGGGGGTTCCAGGTCAGGGCCTGCCGTGTGATGCTATCTGCGGGTTTTCTCAGTGTGTGGCCTATCCATCCCCATTTTCTTCTCAGGATCTGTTCTGCTACTGGCTCCTGGCTTCCTCTCTCCCATAGCTCTTTGTTGTTGATTTTGTCTGGCCACCTGATTTTAAAGATGCGTCTCAGACACGTGTTTATAAAGGTCTGGATCTTCTGTAATGTCTTCTTCGTCATTCTCCACGTCTCTGAACCATAGAGAAGGATGCTTTTGACATTAGTGTTGAAGATGCGCACTTTAGTTGATGTTGCTATTTCTTTGGAGGCCCAGATGTTCTTCAGGATAATGAAAGCTACTCTGGCTTTGCCTACCCTGGCCAAGACGTCGCTGTCTGTGCCCCCCTGATGGTCTATGGTGCTGCCAAGGTAGGTGAAGGAATCAACTTCCTGAATGGGTCTGTCATCTATATTGACAGGGTTGGTGGTAGGGGTGTTAATCCTCATCAGTTTAGTATTCTCCTTGTTTATCCTGAGGCCTGTTCCAAGGGAAGTTGTTGCCAGTTTTGTAGTCTTGTCTTGCATCTGCTGGTGATTATGGGACAGACTAGCCAGGTCATCAGCGAAGTCGAGGTCTTCAAGTTGTTTCCAGAGGGTCCACTGTATGCCGTCTTGCTTCCTGTTGTGATGGTCTTCATAATCCAGTCAATGACTAGAAGAAACAGGAAAGGTGACAGTAGACATCCCTGCCGAACTCCGGTCTTGACCTCAAAACTGTCTGACAGTTGGCCTGCATGTAGGACCTTGCAAGACATTCCCTGGTAGGTGTTTTGAACCAGTGAAATAATCTTCTCTGGAATGCCATAGTGCCTCAGTAGTTTCCACAAGGTCTCTCTGTCCACACTGTCAAATGCTTTCTCGTAGTCGATGAAGTTTATGTATAGGGGGGAGTTCCATTCTATTGACTGTTCTATAATGATGCGTAGGGTGGCGATCTGGTCTGTACAGGATCGATTGCTCCGGAAGCCTGCCTGTTGGTCTCGTAACAGGGGATCAACTGCAGCCTTTATTTTATCTAATAGAATTCTGTTCAGGACTTTGCCTGGTGCAGACAAGAGCATGATTCCCCTGTAGTTATTGCAGTTGGTGAGATCTCCCTTTTTTGGTATCTTAATGATAACTCCCTCCTTCCAGTCTTCTGGTATTGTCTCTTCTTCCCATACTTTGGTGAAGAGGCTGTGGAGCACGTCAGTGGTAGTCCTCAGGTCCGCCTTGATTGCCTCAGCTGGTATTCCGTCTGGTCCTGCCGCTTTTCCTAGTTTCAGAGCTTTGATAGCTTTCCTAATCTCTGCCCTGCTGGGTTTGAGGCAGTCTATTGGTAGCTCCGTCTCTGCTGGTGGGATGTCCGGTGGTTCTTCTGGGGCAGATCGATTCAGTACTTCTGTGAAGTGTTCGGCCCATCTTCTCCTCTGGTCTTCTGTTGTTGGAAGTTTGTTTCCTTCTTTGTCTTTCACTGGCTTGTCTGCCTGTTTGAACCTTCCTGCTAACTTCTTGGTGATCATGTAGAGGTCTTTCAGGTTTCCTTGTCCTGCGGCTTTTTCTGCTTGTTGGGCCAGATTTTCTATGTGGGCCCTTTTGTCCTTCCGACAACTCTTCTTCACGTCTTTGTTGACCTGTGTGTATTCTTCCTGAGCTTTTGCCTTTGATGATCTTGTTTTGCTTGTGTTTAGTTTCTCCTTCCTCTCCTTCAGTCTCTGGAGTGTGTCCACAGAGACCCAGTCTTTATGTTTTGTTGTCTTCTTTCCCAGTGCTTCCTCACAGGTGTCCAGATATATCTTTCTTGTCTGTTGCTAATGAGTCTCAGTATCTCCTTTGCGTTCAGCTACTGCCGCCGGCTAGCCCCCTGTTCCCGGGGGTGAAAAGAGGAGCAGAGGTGCGTAAGTCTTCTCCGCCGGTACATAGCCCCTCCATTGCCAAGACTCGTACAACGCCTCCCCGCGGCCACACACGTCAACTGGTTCCTTGAGGTTCCAGGCGAAGTTGTACGGGATCGAACCCACCCAGCTATGGGGGAATAGCCCCGCCGCCTACGGGTGAGTCTATGGAGACAAAAGGCTAAGGGAGCACACCCTAACAGAAAAGCAACTGGTCCTCCAAGTTGGGGGTTTAGCGTAGGGCCAACAACCCCACCTAGAAAAATAAACAAGTTACTGAAGCATCGACGACTATTCTAAACCAACATGGCCTGGGAGAGGAGGGGCCTCCACAGAGGAGGTTCATGAAGCAATGCAGCCAAACCCGTAAGGAAGCTGCAAGGCCGACCCCCCCTTCTGACCCCCAGGACCACCACAAAAATGGCAACATGGAACATTAGGACCATGTTTGACACAGGGAAGACAGCTCAGGTAGCTCAGGAGATGAGAAACTACAACATCTCTCTCCTGGGACTGTGCGAGACACGGTGGCTACTAGCAGGACAGATGAGACTAAGCTCAGGGGAGACGGTGCTTTTCTCCGGGCACACTGAAGATGGTGCCCACCACACAGAAGGGGTGGCCCTGATGCTGGCTCCTGAAGCACAGCGCTCTCTCATCGGATGGGAACCGTTGAACTCAAGAATCATCACAGCTCAATTTTCAACCAAGAAAGACAGTATTAAACTAAACATCATTCAATGCTACTCCCCAACCAATGATGCCGAAGAGGACAAGAAAGTTGCATTCTATGAACAGCTGCAAGCCGTGCTGGATGGACGGAAAGCAAAAGACATCACCATTCTAATGGGGGATTTCAATGCTAAGATCGGTGCTGACAGCACAGGCTATGAAGACATCATGGGAACACACGGTCTGGGCCAGATGAACGAGAACGGAGAACGTTTTGCCGACCTGTGCTCCCACAACCAGCTGGTCATAGGAGGCAGCATCTTCCCTCACAAACAAATCCATAAGGCCACATGGAGATCCCCAGACCACTTCACAGAGAATCAAATCGACCACATGTGCATAAGCCGTAAGTTCAGGAGGTCATGTCAAGATGTGCGAGCCAAGAGAGGGGCTGATGCAGCGTCTGACCACCACCTCCTGCTGATAACTGTTAAGCTTCGGCTAAAAAAGCACCCCACAACCACTAGTACCAGAACACGATACAACGTTGGACTGCTCAGGAGCCAAGAAATAGAGAAAAGTTATCAAATCAGCCTGAGGAACAGATACCAGATCCTACAGGAGCAGTTTGAAGATGGAGATACCGAGACTCTTCATATAGTGCCAAGTGCTCATTAACAATGCTCAATTCTTTACCGTTTTTAATTATAATGGTAATGTCGTCGGCATAGGCCAAGACAACGACACGCTCGCCACCACTAGCGTTAATACCTGAGAGCCTCCTTTACCACGTCCAGACATGTTTCAGTAATGGTTAGCTACTTTCCTCCTTTGCCGCGACCAGACATGTTACAGCAGTGGTCAGCAGCTGAGAAAGGGGACTAAGGCATAGCGTTGGTCAACATTGGGACGGATCCAATTGAAAGGCAAATCCCATTTCTGGAACATTTTGTTTGGCTTACATATTGATGGTTACGTATTGTAACTCTAGATTCTATTAGTATAGGCACAGCCTTTTAAGGCTATCGCTATTGGGTTATCCCTAGGCGTGAGCCGTAGCACTGAAAAAATTGTAATCCCCGCCTCAATCACGTCCGCAGTTCACATACGCGGGCGCCGGCGGACGCTCTGCTCCAATTAAACAGCTATTTAAAGGACAATGAGGCCGACACTTAAAAGGCTGTGCCTATACTCACACAATCTAGGGTTACAATAGCGTAACTATCGTTCTATGTCGTATAGGCTTCGCCTTTTAAGGCTATCGCTATTGGTAGACGGTGGGCCAAGGGGAGATTACGTGTATTTAGACGATCCCCACCGAGGGAGGACGTAATTTTCTGTGTACAACATCTTAATTTTTCAACAAATTAAACAAAAATTGTTGGCACTCTTACCTCTTGCACATTTTTTGTTTATCGGTAACTTTGTCTGAGTTACTGGTTCCGGCAAACCGAGCGGGCAGCTATGCTCGGGGTCCGACATGTATGACGTAGTTATTGTCCAATGACAAGCCTCGAAATTTCCCGGGGGTTTAAAAAAGAAATTCTTTGTTTGCCGGTTACCATGGATATATTGTTTAACTGCTGTCAAGTACCGGCATCGGAGTACAGTACATCAACACTTCACACACACACACTACTCCGAGGGGGCATATGCCTCATTGGTCCCGATCAGTACCAGAAACACAGCTATATACGTGCTATGCCCCTTTTCCACTGCACGTTTTCGCAACGGTACGACACGGCTCTGCACGACTCTACCCTGATTTGAGAGCTTTTCTAATGCGGATTGGAGGCGGGACCCGTTACGGTTTTCAGTACCTGTTCGTACCTGTTTCAGAGGTAGGTCTAGCCGGTACGAGTCGGGGGCCTAAATGTCACGTGGACAGTGCTGTCCACTGATTGGTTAGATGAAATGACATCATATGTGCGACGAAGCGCGGGGGTCTTTAAACATTCACCCGTCATGTATGAAAACACAACTGCGAGAGAAACGACAAAACGATAAGAAAAATGAAAGACATGAGAAGAAGAAGCAACCCTTGGTCGATGAGCGAGGTTCAGACCTTTCTGTGCGTGGTGTCGGAGGATCGCGTACAGAGGGACCTGGACGGATCAATGCGGAACACCTCCGACTCCGCCCCCCGACTCCGCCCAGTTCCAGGCCACGGTTTTGTGTGGAAAAGTGAAAATTTACTGGTAACGTGCCATGTAGTGTAGGGACTATTTTGGCAGTGGAAAAGGGGCATTAGAGAGGCGCAACATGTCTCTTAGGTAAAACCTAATAAAAGAGCATGGGGAAGCCCAGCAGGCTGCGGTGCAGATATAATTTCCGGTGGTATTGCTCCGTTTCTCCCAGAGCACTCCGGATTCGTAAGCTCAGAGGCGACGGACGCATTGACGGACGAAACACCTCCGGGACCGGACGAAACTGTCCGTATCCGTATTTACCGTAGGGTGTGAATGGGCATTTAGTCTCAGGCGGCTCTGCCCCCGCTGACACATAAGCCTGTGTGATAGCATCACACAGCCATGTGACAGCCGTTGTTTCATCAGGGGAAAGCCCTGGGAATGTTCTCTGTACTGCACAAATAACTGTTGAGATTTGCGCAGAGCCTCCGTGCGCTTATAACAGGCAAGCGCTCGTACGGAGCACAAGAGATGGGCCGTTGCCTCCTCAGATTGATGTGGAGGGAGAGAGAAACCATTGAGTGTTATTACTCTCGATCTGAACGAGCTAGTAATACTATTTGGTGTAAAAGCCGGGTTTGGGCGTAATATGGCCGAAATTCCGTCCCCTTGTATTCTAAGACAAGAAGGGGCTACAGAGAGTGCAGACAGGTCGCTCACTCTCTTAGCTGACATCAGGGCCAGCAGCCAAGCTGTCTTGGCTGACACAAACTTGAGGGGCACCCGGTCAAGAGGCTCAAATGGGGCTTTAACCAGTGCGTGCAGCACCAGTGTTAAATTACACTGGTGGCTCCGGCATTAACTGGGGTGTGGGGAGAAAACAGCCATCTTTAGTAGAGGTGTTTCTTGCTGTCACACGCTTCTACCTCGCCCCGTAATTTTCCCATGAGCCCGCTGCCCGAGGCCTTCGGTGGCCACTCGCCGCAGCCTGCGATGGAGGCAGGCGGAGCTGGTAAGCCTGGGGGCCAGGAGGATGAACCGCTGCCGGCGCCGTGACAGTGGCTGTCGGGGGCTTATGGCGGCGACCGGGTGGAGGCGGAGGGCGGGAGACGTGTCTCTGGAATTTCTCTGCCTCCTCGGAAGCAGCCTGCATGTCATCCACCATAGATGACAGACGGGGCCCGAACAACCCGTCCGGACTGATAGGACACTCCAGTATCTGTTGCCTCATCGGCTCAGGGATGCCCGGGGTCTGCTTCAGCCACAGATTCCTCTGTGGTGCTGCCATGCCGCCTTCCAGGCCGCTGCCACCGCGCCGGTGGAGCAGAGGCAGAGGATGACACCGGTGCTTTTCGCCACGTCGACTGCCTGTTCGGCCAGACGATGAGGGTCAGCCGCCATGGAGGAAATGTCATGTGCTAGCAGGGCGAAGTTATTCATAACAGCCTCTTGCTGCATCATACACGCCCTGTCTGTAAGCTTGGCCGTCAGCTGGTCTTTGGGAGTGGGGCAGCTGTCGCTGAGCCCCAGCTTCACTCCAAAGACAGCACACAGATCGGGATCCAGCGGCGGTACCGCCCTGTAACTCCGGTCTGTCAGACCCTCCGTCTTCGTGACCTGGATGAATGTTTTCACAGGGGCCCCGAGCTTCCCGGGCTCCGCCGCAGCCCCACTGAAGAACAGGCTGATGGCAGGAAACATCGGGCAGATCGGGTCGAGACGGGCGGGGCATGTCTCAGCCTCGACCCCCCCAGATGCCATGCAGCCAGTCCGGGCATTGGGGGGCCTAAGGCATTGGCACCACAAGGCCAAGGTTTGCTGCTGCCCTGGCGATAATGCCCGCTAACTCTTCCACCAAAGCTCCAAGGACTGGAAGTGATGTGGCGGCAGAGACGGGCAATGCTGCTGCCCCGGGCCTCTCCATTCGTGGTTGGAGTCGTCCGACTCCGAGGTCACAAGAAGAGAGAGGGTATCGTCGAGTGGAACAGTAAAGTCGTCGGCCCATTCAGCAATGGCGGCGGCAGTGTCTGTCGTCCAACGGCAGCGCCGCACGATGCCGACACAGATAGAGCGGTGAGAGCGCCAAGACGGCATGTTCATGCCGTCTGCCCAAGGCAGCCCTCGCACACCTTATGGCCACCGTACGGCAAGATGTAACCCGTGTTACATGTCTTGCAGATGCGGATTGTCTTAGAGTCCATAATATCTATTTATTTACTTCAGTATGGTACAGGATCGTCCTCAAGAAAATGGGAGCAGAACGTCAGCCGGCGCCCGTGTAGGCCTATATATGCTGTTGTTGGGCGGGGATTACAATTTTTTCCATGTTACGGCTCAAGCCTAGGGATAACCCAATAGCGATAGCCTTAAAAGGCGAAGCCTATACGACATAGTAGGCTACCTACCTACCAGTGGCGTAAATATCGACGGTGCAACCGGTGCACTGCACCGGGGCCCAGACGCCGCCAGGGGCCCATGAGGAAGAAAAAAAAATCGCCTAGGCCATCGCCTATGGCGGCAAATGTGTCGGGGGCGCCCTCTGGTGGCGGCCTTAATTGATTATTGAATTAAATTATGCGATATAGAAGCAAAATGAAACCACACATGTTCCCAAATTGAACGGACAAGGGAGGGGGCGGGGATTCATTGTCAGGGCGCACTGAAACTTTAGCAAGCAGGACAACGCGACAAGCCCCCCCCCCCCCCAGCTCGGAAGTCCTGTCCAGGGGCACAAGAAAAGAATTTGCACCGGAGCACATCACCATGATGTTACGCCACTGCTACCTACACCCAACTTCGGTGTTTTACAATTATTATTTTATCTTTAGTAATGTAAACTTAAACATGATGACTGGTAATGCATTGCAGGAACATTTTGGGGAGAAATTATGCTTTTGCGTGTTAACACGTAGTATTTTGATGTGTTGTTTCTGGATGCGTTTTGGTTTTTTTAACAGATTTTCCTTTCTTCTTGGTGTCTGATTTACACTTCAACCCCGTTTTATTGATTTGTTTTGTTTTTAGAAAGGGTCAGGTTATGTAACAGTAAGAGCACTTCTAGGAGGGTTTTCGACTAGCAACATTGGACGACGAGGAAGCAATCCAAGCAGCTTTGACAAGGAACGATACATTGCTTTTAATGTTTCTAACGCCTCTATAATATAGGAATGGAACAACCTGTTGGCTGCGACCGTTAAGACGCCAAAATTAGACATGACTTGTTTATATATCAAACAAATATAATATGTATGCACGGTGGGTTTATTGTATTATAGTGATGGGCCATTGCTAATATAGGCTACTATATAGCCTACTGTGTACTGTAGCCTATATTCTTTACATAATAACGTCCCCTGGGGGAGGCGGACGGGGCGGGACTATATATATATATATATATATATATATATATATATATATATATATATATATATATTTATTTATTTTTATTTTTTTATTTTTTTAATATATTTTTATGTCAATATATATTGACATAAAAATATTTTTTTTTTTCAACAAATAAAAACGGGAGTATTATTTATACCTGAGGTCATATCCGTAAACAAGTCCCTCAGCCATGTGAAGTAGAGCGGAACGTACCACATTACACGAAGGGACATATATTATTAAGACAACTTTTGGTCCGACTCATGTCAACGTGTTTATCATTAAAATGTTGACGTGTTGTATATTATGTAGTGCTTCATGTCATATTGTAAGAATAATCCCCTTATAATTCGATGTTATTCGTATAACATGACGTACAGCTCAAAGTCGCTCCCCTACTGGAGAAATGGTTCGTCCTCGTACTTAGAGGCCAGCTGGAGAAGCGAGGACCTTTAAACGACAAGGAACACAGCAGACCGTCCGGACTTAATCCAACGCGTTGGATTAAGTCTCCCTTAACGGAGACCTTAGTAAGGTACGAGGCTGTTTTGTTCGTATGTAATTTCACCATTCTGTATTTATAATCGTCACTTTGTAGGGTTATGCGGCCACTTCCTGGTAGTTTTCTAGTAAAACCAGATCTGTGTTGTTGTGCGGAAACGACCTCGAAAGCCTCTCGACTTGAAATGTTGATATTGACATTGACACCGATTTTTCTGCATTTTATTTGAAAATAATCTGTTCTGTTTGAAAATGGAATGTGTTACATGACTGCTGCCTGTGTACTGCACATAAAGACTTGACATTACAACAATCACCCAATTAAACGTCACCGAGCCTATAGGTCCTAGCAGTGGAGTTGTTGTGTTACATTTATAGATGTGTGTGTTTACATTAATTGATGTGTTGTTGGTCTCATCGTGCAGGACTCGGCTCTGCTCGTCTTTGTTCGAGTGTTTATCGTTCGTTGCTTTGACACGAGAGCTCTTGTTTTGATTCTGCTGCTGAGCGTCACGTGTTCTTATGAGGGACGTGCTCGTGCACCAACGAGATCCCGCATCAGGGGGAAGGACGGATGGCTTAAACCAATGGGGAATTTATTCGTAGTTTGGTCCCGCCCCCTCATTGAGCTAACCTAACCTCTATGGATGGATGCTGGGTTGAATAAATACACGATCACAGTCTGCATATGATGCAGTAAAAAATGAATGGTTTCTCATGCGCCAATCCAACTAAGAAATACAGTATATATTATAATTATTCCAACTGCTGCAAGCTTACCAAGGCCGAATGCATTTAACATTGCCCTGATATTGAAAATGAGTTGGAATAATTATATATGACAGATTATTGATTGTCAGGATTGTTGTAAGGATGTGTCTGTCTCTCTCACACACACACACACACACACACACACACACACACACACACACACACACACACACACACACACACACACACACACACACACACACACACACACACACACAAAAGGTGTGTGTGTGTGTGAGACAGACAGAGACAGAGGGGGGTAGGGTACTTGTTCAATACAAGGGAAGAGTCCCTCAGTCCCCCCAACCCCCTGACTCGGTGCATCACTATCTTTAACCCAGGCTTTAACGATAGCGTCCCAGTGGGCTGGTATCTCGCACCGCAGATTGCTGACCGCAGGAACACCCAAAGTCTTATCCCGGTCCCAGTGGATAAGAATAGCTTGTGACGGTGGGGAGATACTATGACAGAGGAGGTAGACCCTTATGTTAAGGTTAAGGTCTCTTAAGGTTATAGGAGGCTTATTATATGGTATTAATTAGACTAATAGCTTCATTGCTGGCCTGCTCAGCTGTGTCTGATTGAGACACAAGGTGATCTAGTTTTGAGAAGTGCTGTTATCAGAATGTGGTTGCATCACAGCCTCATAGCTAAATGCATTTTAACAGTGTTATTGAACTAAAATCGGAGTCTTAATGTGGTCCATGTGCAGGTGTAGTGTCAGGGAGAATGAAAGGCTCTTTTATGTAACAGGATCTCTTGACAGTTTGTAGCGGCTGTGAGGTCCGCGTTGCCATGGAAACTGGTTCTGTGTCAGACAACACAGGTGGGCCCCAACGTCTGCTTAGTAGTCCTAGTGTGTGTAAAGTCGTTGTCTTGTTAAACAAAATTGTGTGCCAACCCAATGTTTCCTCCACTGTAAGTGTAGGATCCGTTTTGCGGCGGTTAAAGTCTTGCAGGTTTGAGATGTAAAACGGAACAGTTACCGTGACAACAAGACTTGAGAGTTTGGGTTTTGTTTTACTCAAATTGACCTTGTTGGTTCTACAGACTTGGCTAAAGTAAGAGGGGGAAAAGTATCACTTTCAAACGTTTGAGTGGAAGTAGATTAACTTTTATAGTTGTCCAATAACAATAAAGTGCATTGTACTACGAATGGAGCCATAAAGGTTCTCGTAATCTTGTCAATAAGTAAATCCGATTTTCATTTGAAATGCAACTGCTCAGTGATGACCACACAAACTCTGTGGACCTTGAGACACAACATCCGTTATCTAGAGACTTGTGTTCCACCAAGTAAATAATCAGATCAATCTTCACCTAACTCTGGACCCCCAAGTCCCCCCACCACCATTCTCTACTAAGCGTTGACGACTTCACCAAACTTGTCTTAAACTTCTCTTCCCCCAATCCTTGAATCAATCCTCCCTCTCATTCCAGGCTGTGCAGACTTGGATATGTTCACCTGAGAGTTTAGAAGTGATTGGTTGCATTGGAAACTTCCAACTGAACACAAAAGCGTGGTGCAAAGACCCCTTAATCATTTACAAACTATGGTTATGTAGGCATAGTGCGGCGCGTTGAGGCAACACCAGTGGGACAAAATGCAATGGTTTAGTAATGTGTGCAAGAAGGGCACTAACCACCAAAGATCAGGAATCTGACCAAATACAAATTGACGTTAAAAATTGGTGGGTTGATTTCCAGATCTGTGTGTAGGTAGTGAGTAGTTAGAAGAATTTAGCAACCGGCCCCATGTTAAGTGGATAGGCATGTATGCACGATTTTCCTTGAGTAGCATAGCATGTACACTAGACCAGGGGTCTTCAACATTTTCCAGGCCAAGAACCCCCAAACTGATGGAGAGATGGAGCGGGGACCCCCTACTTATATATTGTATTATTTTGTGTTTTATATTAAACTGGTCCTTTAGTGCCATTTATAAATGTATAAGTATGAATAAGAGAACACTGATTAGAAAGCAAATGCTAGCCGACCAGTGTATGATAAAATCAATATTACAAAGTGTTTACTTAGATGTTTTAATGAAATGTCTGATCTTCTGAGAGCGGCCACCGCCATTCCAGAGAAAGACGCGTAAGTGTATCGTTTTTAACACTTGAAAAACTCATCAAAAATGGCAATAAGGTTTTATTAAACCCTGGTAGGATAAAAGCAGTCTGAGGAAAACATGGCTCCAAATTCACGGCAGGTCACTGGGTTCGGACATCGAAGGCATAACTGCTCCAAGGCTTTGGGGACATGGTTTGAGGAAAATTGTGGACCTGACAGCAGGCCGGCTCTATCTCCAGCCCACAAGTCACTGGGCACTAACGATGACACTATCTGTGGTCAAGTGTTCTGTCCTGAAATCCTCCCCAGGCAAGGCCAATCGTAGGCATGAGGCGGTTGTGGTGTCGTATGAATGCCTCGTCTGCCTAAAGCTGTTTCCTCACACCGAATTGTTGTGAGCCGGTGGTGGTCCTGCTGTTATGGTGTAGATCCAAAGGCCTGCTGGTCTGTGTGTCATGGGTTTGATTCTTAAAACCAAACCCATGACAACCGTCATTTTGATGCTGCCCAGAGTTGTAATTACGTTTATAAAGTCTGATGATTATCTGAATGATAATTCACACACAGAAAAATACATCTGAAATTGTGTTTGAAATTAAAGTGGAAAGTCTCTCTATTCCTGTTGGTCCAGTGAATATGGTGATATAACTCCAGGATAAACTCCCAATACTATAATATAAAGCTATACTATAATATCTTTGTTGTATACGGGGAACAGGTTAACCTAGCGATTGTTAGTACTTGGCACTTGGTTCTATGAACATGCTTAATGTACCGACGGCGATATATCATTCTCTTCTTCTGACCAATGTACTTTTTATAAATCGCTTTGGATAAAGGCGTCAGCTAAATGCCCTCAATGTCAATGTAAATACTAACAGACCCCCCTCCCCCTGTGACCCCCCAGCTGGAGCCCACCCTCCCACCATGCCTCTGAACGACGAGTGCTCCTCCCCCTCCTCTGTCAGCGCAGAGGACCCGTCCAGCCGGAACGATGGCTCGCCGGGCCGCAGCCACAGCCTTACGTCGGCCAGCGACACTGACTGCTCCCGGGAGAGCTTCACCAGCGACTCCTCCAGCAAGAACAGCTCCCCCTCCTGTAAGATCAAAGTGTTGCATGAGCTGTATGCACGAGAGTTGTTGCATCTTATCCTAGCTATCTCTGTGGTATACAGGGAATGGGTTAACCTAGAGAGTGTTAGTGCTTGGCACTTGGTTCTATGAACATCCTTATTGTACCGACAGCGATATATTGTTGTTTCAAGACTAACAACAAGTACATTTGTCAGAAAAAAGACAAACAACAATATATCTGTCAGTACAATAAGGATTGTCATGTTAGCTAGTATAAGACGCCACAAAATGCTAAATACTATTTGTAAGTGCAAGGACATACAACATACACTCTGAATAAGTGAGTCTTGATTACATTGATTGGCTTGGGCTACAGCTATGACAACCATACAACTATGACTACTGATAACAATTTTAATTACACTAGGAGGTGTTGTTAACATTGTTCTTCACGTCATCTTTTGAACCCACCCTTGGTGTCACGACAGCCAGCCCCCCCAAGAACATCACCCTGGATGGCATGATGTCATCGAGCAAGGACCTCTCCAACCTCACCCTGGCCCATGAGATCATCGTCAACCGGGACTTCCACGTGGAGCCTCCGAAGCTGGCCCAGAACAGGTAAACGTGGCGGCCGGAAGGTTGCTTGTTCGATCCCCCAACCTCGACTAGTGTCGAGGTGTCGCTGAGCAAGACACCTCACCCTAACTGCTCCCGAAGAGCTGGCTGGCGTCTTGCATGATTCACTCTGCCTTTAGTGTGTGAATGTGTGCATGAATGGTAGCCTGGATATTCCCAGACCAAGCCAATCGTAGATTGCACATTGGCCTGGGGAAGCTGCCGTCAATTTTTTCTTCAGCACAAGAGGCGTGCTTAATGGGCCTAGTTCAACTGACTCTGAACGCGATTGGCTGCTTGCCAATCACAAGCAGAAATAAATGTATTGCTCTTCTGCCCTTGTGCAGGGTGAACTGAATTTGCTGGAAGAATGGGCGGGGCTACCAAGGCTACATGAATGGGTGGCCTCTTTATTTTAGAAAATATTGCCAGGAAATGTAAGTTTGTGTGTCTCCAACATCCCTTGTCCTCCTCTCCCAGTCTGGAGAAGCTGGTGAGAGACACGGTCCACCGGGCATACTGGGACGTCCTGGCGTCTGAGCTCGACGCCCAGCCGCCCGTATATGGGCATGCCATCAAACTACTGGAGGAGATCAAGGAGGTCAGTCTGCTCTCACTTTGCCTCATGATGAAGGTTCAGGAATACCCACACAACATTATAGTTGCGGTGTTGGTGGGTTGCCCCAGATTAAAGTTCTGCTTTGGCCCTGGGTGAACGCACAGAGTGTGCAGGGAACTCAAACTAGTGAACATGTTCCTTACGCCCCATTACACCACTTTCTACATCTGGTCAACAACACCACCTTATTGACTGTGTCTCATTTTCAGCAGCAAACGAGCAGCCCACACATCCCTATGACTGTGTTCCCTGTGGAAAAACCTGTATTCTTACTGCAGTTCAGAAGCCTATTTGAACATGCCAATTTCAATTGTTGGTTTTCCCACAAGATTGTTGAAATGTGAATACTGCCCCCTATTGGATCAACATAAATCCATGCTGTTTTAATCTATTTAAATAACCATGCAAGTAAATCTGTGTTTAAAGTTGCCTAACATCCTGCCCCATTTCATAATGTTATTATGATGCCACAATGCAACAGATTCTACTCTCCTTCCTGAACCCGGGGGCCAATCGGATGCGGACCCAGATCTCTGAGGTGCTGGACTTGGAGCTGATTGGCCAGCAGGCGGCCAGTGACACGGTGGACATCCAGGGCCTGGCCTCCTACATCATCTCCACCATGGGCAAGCTGTGCGCTCCGATCCGAGACGAGGAGGTGAAGGGGCTGCAGGAGGCCCGCGGCAACGTGGTCACTCTGTTTAAGTATGCAGTTCATGTTACTTCACTTGTCCTACCTAGTCAGATTAAGAGGAACCACAAGTCTTAATTTACAATGAAATGGCTTATGGGTGGCTTAATTTGGAAAGATCATCAAACTGCCCTATTGTGACACAGCCAGATGGTACAGCCTACCACTGGTGAGTCGGTTGATCATACATCATCATAGATCTGGGCGGGAACTCGTATTTGCGATGTGTGAACCAGTGAATCGATTTCTAGAGGCTCCTCAGCCTCACACTGCGTTGGGCTTCACTGATGCGCTTCAAAGGAAGGACGTGAGACTCTGATCTTCTGCCCTCTCTAGGGAGATGTTCCGGGTGCTGGACCTCATGAAGATGGACGTTGTCAACTTCACCATCCAGGGCCTGAGGCCGGAGCTCCAGCGTCAGTCCGTGGAGTATGAGAGGGCAAAGTTCCAGAGCATTCTGGAGAAAACGCCCAGTGAGTTAAGAAACCATTCCAATCCAGCAGTGCACAAACAGGTCAGAATCGTTAGGGTGCTGGACTCCCAGTCCGAGGTTCCAGGTTCGAATCCCTGGTCTCCCCAGTCCCCCCGCAGGCCTTTAGATCCGACCTGCTCAGGAACGGCTCCTATCTGAATAACTTCATGTGAGGACCTCCTTTCAGGTGCCCTGGACCACACCACCTCCTGGATCAGGGGGGCACTGGAGGAGCTGCTGGGGGTCATGAGCCCCCCCGGCCAGAGCTCCGGACCGGGGAAGGGCCAGAGAGCACTGCCTGGACCCTTCCTGGTCATGGACACGGCCTTCCTCCGTATCCTCTCATGGGACCCTGCCACCCTGTTCCCAGAGGTGGGTCCGGGGTTCAACCCAAGACAGACCTTTAGTAGTCTTCACTTTAATGTAACAGTGAGGTCCAACCCAGCCCACAGGGACTTCAGAGACACGGAGAGAAGAGACCGAATGAGAGTGCGGGAGCAGTGTCAATAGGATGATCGTAGAACTAGATGTGTGGAATGTTTAGGGAGGGTGTTAAAGATCTGAATACCAATGCAGACTCATTGGTATTATGGCTTTAGCTAAACTGAAACCTGTTCAACCATTGTAAAAATAAGATGATACATATATATATAAACTAATGATTTAGTTAAATTTGGAAAAAGATGGTACTAAAAGGCCAAAAGGGGAGGAAATGGGCCTCTCTTGAATCTCCCCTGTAAGACTGAACCCCGACAATGGGAGGTAACGGGGGGGGGTAAAAGATCACTGAGAACACTGCAATTCCCTCGATGGGGAAACCGGTTTCCTGCACCATTCACCTTCTTCCAAGTAGTGCTAGTGTTTACAGTGGTGGTTGCCTGGGTAACCCCCACCATACGGAGAGACGAGGTATCCTCTGTCCCCAACGCTCTCAAAGAGACTGAGACACGCCTATTATTGTTTGCTTCATCATGGCGTGTTTTTGTATGGCCAACGTTTTTCCGATGTATCTACACAAAAAGTAATGAATGATGGCATCAATAGTGGTAAGAGACAGACCTTTTATTACTGCTACATCCGTTTGGTTTTGGATGCCATTTTGTCTCTTCAAAGTGAGAGACTTTTAGTTATCGTTCAGGGAAACAAACAACCAAGACTCAAAGTCTTCCCCGTAACCCCCAGCATCAGCCAAGCCGCCGTGCACCACATTACTTTACACTCTAAAGCATAATAACAGATCAATTAATCTATTAAACACAGATCATTTGGAGGTTGAATCCATTATTTTCACTGCCAAGTCTCCTCATGAAAAAGGCTGCAAATTAACGGCTGCAAATGCGATTCGGTTTCTTCAGTTATTTGTTCAGATTTCTCTTGTTTGTTACGAGTATGCGTCTGAACTAAAGAACCATTTCATAATTACAACAAGTCCTGACTGCTTTAGCTACTATGACATCTGTTCGGTGGATCTTTAGTAACTCAGACGTGGACAATCGTCTTCTATAGCTGCTCCAAGTTGGAATGTAAGCTTTAACTGTTCTGAACAGCACATTGGTAAAGGCTCTACTAGATTACTAAAGGTTAATGGCTGACTCCCACCAAACCATACTTCTGTGGCACCATCTAAATATGTGTCATATTATATATATATATAATTTCTATTTATCTTTAGCCATTAGACGCTTTGTATCCACAAGGGGATGGTGTTAGGGC
The DNA here is from genome assembly GCA_900291075.1 of Melanogrammus aeglefinus. Taxonomy (NCBI): domain Eukaryota; kingdom Metazoa; phylum Chordata; class Actinopteri; order Gadiformes; family Gadidae; genus Melanogrammus; species Melanogrammus aeglefinus. Next base: position 230,142 of record OLKM01000326.1, read on the forward strand.
ATATTGCTCAGATAGGCCTGCCAATAGACAGCAGACAGTGGGGTCCGAAACCAGAACGTTTGGGCTTGGAGTCAAACACCGTAACGGGCGGCATGTTGCCAAGGAGGTAGAGCGAGTTGGCTGATAATCGGAAGGTTGCTAGTTCGATCCCCGGCTCCTCGCTGAGTGCCGAGGTCTCCCTGACCAAGGCACCTCACCCTGACTGCTCCTGACGAGCTGGCTGTCGTCTTGCGTGGTTGACACCGCCGTCTGTGTTTGGATCTGTGCATGAATGGGTGAATGTTCAGGCAATATTGTGCAGCGCTTTGAGTGGCCACTGGTTAGGAATGGGTGGTATAAATGCAGTACATTTACGAGTACTGTTCTGGTGTAAGCTCCTTCCTAACGCCCCCCTCCTCCCCAGACCCTGATGACGGATGAGGGCCGGCTGCTGGCCATCCAGAAGGAGCTACGTCAGCTGGAGGTGGTGGCCCAGGTGCTGCTCATCGTCTACAGTGCCATGGGCGGAGCAATACAGGGCCTCCCCTCATTGGCCGAGAAACTCAAGAGAATGACTTGCGTCCTGCTGGAGGGGATGCACAGCCCGTGAGTACATGCATTAATTTCTTCATTCACTCACTCATTCATTCATTCATTCATTCATTCATTCGCAACACTTAAAAGGTCTTGTAGGTATAATTTAGGAGATGTTATATGAGTGTAGATTTAGACATCAGTGAGTGAAATGCTAAGTGAGAAAATCTGCTTCCCGTTGAACACCCTGTGTTCAACTTTAAACTCCTGCCCTCTGTCTCCCTTTCTGCTCTCTCTTTACGACTCTTGATTATCTTCAGCAGCAACAGCAAAACCCAAAAAGATGGTTGATGTAAGAGTTGGATGTAGACGGTCTGTGGTGGTAGACCTAGGATAGCTGGGACGTCCACACATACAGACATGCTGTCAGACTCAAACCTCTACTCAAACTCCATGTTGGTCTGAAGTTGTCAACAGGCTTAACCAACATTGAAAAGAAAAAGCGTACATCAAATTACGATAATGACGAAATAATAATAACCGTCTTTAAGAAAATAGTCCCATTGGGGAGCAGTAGCAGTAGCAGAGCACACAAACACCAGAGAGGACCCTCCTAGAAAACACACACATCAGACCCCTGTGTGACGCGTCCTACCCCCCCCCCCCCCCCCCCACCGTAGGGACTTCGCCCTGGAGGAGGCCCTCCGGGGGGTCAGTGCCCAGCTCTGCGTGGAGCTGAGCCGCTCGCTGACGGAGAGGGGGTACCCCGCCCTGTCCACTGCCATGCAGACCACCCTCACCGGACAGGTCCTCAGCGTGGTCCAGGAGAGGGAATCCCATCCGCAGCCTCGTCGGTGAGACACCCAGCTTTGATTCAGCCAGGACGGAACGTTTAGAGACTAGAACTCTTCTTCTAAAACACTGACGCTTGATCTTCCACTCAGAAGCCCCTTTTTCAACGACTGTACCAGCTCAAATCGCCTCGACTCGGCCCGACTTTTTTCTGCGTTTCCATCGCCAAAATGTGGTACCTGAACCTGGTACTTATTTAGTCTCACCTCTTTCGAGGTTCCAAGAGATGATCCTGATCCGGTACTTTGTGTGATGTAAACAGGCTACTGGCCACTGATTGGCCAGAGAGTGACGCCGCTGGACAAGCGCGACGTGCCGTGCCGACGTGCCGAAAATGGAATCCCCGTCTGAAATCGCAGCCCCTCTTCGCGTGATAGCAGTGTTTATATCATATCATCACAAGATGAGCCACTTATCACAGAAAGGGATCAGTACGATTTCTTCTTCTGATGAAAAGATGGTTGATAGTTTATAGCAGTGTTTATATCATATCGTCACAAGATGAGCAACTTGTCACAGAAAGCGATTTTATAGGCGACCCACAACGTTAGATATCCCATTCATGATAATGAACAACGAGGGCACCAAAATACATAATAGTTTACAGGTCATACATGTATGCATGATGTGACCCTAGAAAGCACAGACAAAATAAGAGGAAGTGCCATCACGCGGAGAGGGGGTGGGATTTCAGAAGGGGATTCCATTTTCGGCACAACACCGGCATCTTTTACTACTAGCATCAGCGTTCAGTCAACAATAGTGATTGATTATTGAACGCTGCAGGATCAGCGCACAAGAACACGCCGTGGACATTGATTAAAGACCAAACCAGCTGGCCACAAGACCTTCCAAAGGCCTCAGCAGCTTGTATTCTAAGAGCTTCTCTCCCTTCCCTCCCTCCCTCCCCCTCCCCTGCAGAGGAGCGCGTGCGGCAGTACTTCCTGTCCCTCCTCTCGGCGCCGGCGTCCCGGTCCTGTCTGGACACGGTCCCGGCCGGTCTCACCCCCGTGCGGCCCGAGCTGGCCTCTCTGGCCAGCCGCTTCATGGCGCTGGTGGACTTCAACCGCCGGGTCTACGGCCCTTTCTACTCCCGGGTCCTGAAGAAGCTGATGTTCGACGACGTGCCGCCGCAGCCCCCCTCCGCCGCACCGCCCACTGCGGCTGCTCCCACCGAGGAGACCCCCTCCCAGACCGCCGCCAGCCCCAGTTAACCAGTTCACCTCCACCGTACCCCGTCTACCCCCCCCGCCCCCCTCCACCACAGACTTTGGCTGTGGCTATAATAGAAATTAGCCAGGGACGACTTTTACTGCATCTGTGCCTGCAGTACCCCCCTACCGCCTCTAGGTGTTGCCGTTTTTCACACTTTCGGTTTTCAGGAGAACGCCTGGCGCCTGCTGTGTGGGGGAGAGGAGTCAGGGAAATAAAGAGGCACAGGTCAGAGGTCAGGGGTCAGCATCCGCCTTGTCCTGCCCTCTCTTTCCTGGTTTGTGTTATAAATCACAACCAATAGGACTTTCCATTTGGAGATTTAACCTTGGGAATCGATGTTTGGATAAAGGGAGGTGGATTATTAAAAGGAGGCCATAAAGAGTTGTCCGATAAAGTGTTGTATTGGAGGAATCTAAAGGAGCAGGAAACAAGTGGAAACGCTGTTACTATAATACTTTAGATCAGAGAACAACTTTAATGTTCACCTGAACGAGGAGATGTAACATTTCAGATTGATGTTATGGATTATACAACGTGCTAGTATCTTTTCTACACAGATACATTTAAAAAGCCAGAATACTAGGCTCTGTTCTACGAGTGTTGACCTTAAAGAGATGGCTGAAATCCTTCTGGTAACTTGATTAACTTGTGGTTAAAAATTAAAATGTGTTATTTTATCCGTCAGACTAATGGAGGACAAACTTCTGACTCCTTTTCAGAAAAGATGTTTGCATTATACGTTTGTTCGTTAGTTAGTACGATGTTTGTGGTTTATGTTACCCTACTTGTGCTAGTTAATTCAGTCAAGCATTTCTCCTGTTTACTTACTACCATTGTAACGATGGTAGAGATTTGTATTGGTTGTTTTTGTTTGTGTTATTACGTTTGAGTAACAGCTGGTACTGGTCGTCATGGTGACATCGCTCGTTTCTGCATGCGTCTTGCTGAACGCCGTCCATCTGCTCCGATGAGGAAGATGACGAAGGTGCTGATGACCAACAGAACGTTCTGCCGTCCAAACTCATCCTGGACCTGGGGATCAGCGTTTGGTGAAGAGAAGATATTTTGTCGATGACCCTTCTTTCTGTGACTGTGATATTATATTAATATAATAAAATGTAATGGGAAAAGCTTGGATGGGTTATGAGTTTACTTATCAACTGAAGATTGACGTTGGAATATTGTGCGTTGTTCAAAAAGAAAAAGATTGCCAAACTGTAAAATCTGTTCATTAGTTTAAAAGTAAAGGCCATTGGAATTGATATGTGATAGCCCTGATAACCTTCCACCATTAACATATCAGGTTGAACTGCCTAACAAAGTCCATCCTATATGCCAGATGGGTTCTTGTGGTACTGAGATCTGTTTGGGTTGTTATGATCAGATAACAGGGAACTGGCCTCTCCTTCTGCTTCACCAGAGCTCAGCCTTAATGAGAGATGAGTAGGTTCTAGGGCATCACCATGGAGGATGGATACTATGTGATACGGTTGTGGCAAGGTAACGTTTAGTATCACTGGGCAACCTGAAAAATCTTTATTTTATCAGCTTCCGATTTCTAATTATGCAGCGGTAGGACCCCATTGGACACTGTGTGTGAAGGTCTGAGTCAGCCAGCTAGTCAGCCAGCCAGCCAGCCAGCCAGCCACTCATTCAGCTAGTGAGCCAAAGGTCAGGTCAGGCCGCTTCAGTGACTCTCCTTTGTGAAGCTTTTTCATCTCGTCCAGCAGGTGGCAGTGTTGCTTCTTCAATCCGCCGAGTCGCCAGTGCCACGAAGGTATTCTTGGTTTCATAATCTGACAGAAAAGCCATCTAGTCCTCCAAAACAGACTCCTGGTCCTCGCTGAATAAATGATCTTATTCTGTCCCACCCAACCCCCAACTGAATCTGGTGATAAAAACCATAACTTTGGCGATGCAACATAAAATCATGACCCCTTTAGACCCCTCAGAGGGGAGACCATCACCACATCAAACAACACCGCTGGATCCGAATAACAAACAATAAAGTGGAATACATTAAAGTGACAGAGCCGGTCTACATCCCGGTGGACAGGAATGCTGATTCCACCGTGGAAGAAAAATAACTCCTAGACGCCACATGTCTGGCCAAACTAAGCAACGCTTTTCAATTCACTCTAATGTAGGATTGATATTCATATTCATGCCATGCATTATAATGTGATTCTAAGGGGGGTGTTGAATATTAAACCGTGTCAGGGAGAATAGTGTCGCACGGTGATGTTCCATCGGCCTGGCATTGACCTAGGTAAAGCCGCGGTGTAAAGGGGCCTACACAACGCCAAGACTAAATCCAGCGGCCAACTATCCAGCCACTCCATTGCCTCTCGTCTGACCCATGCGGCAGAAAAGTTGCATTGAAACACACTGCGAAGACTACTGCCAACTACACAGTAGCTTGTACGTGCTGCGCTTTCGGGAGATGCAGACGCTTGCGTGAGATGCAGGCGCTAGCCTTTTGGTGCTAGCAGCACACAACATTCTCAGATGCTCTATTCCTCAGACACCAACACTCTCAGACTTTGCATGTCTGAGAGACTGAGGTCACTCTTGGGTCTCCTTCATCAGACCGTCAGGGCTTTGCATGGCTCTCCAGGAGTGTGTGTGTGTGTGTGTGTGTGTGTGTGTGTGTGTGTGTGTGTGTGTGTGTGTGTGTGTGTGTGTGTGTGTGTGTGTGTGTGTGTGTGTGTGTGTGTGTGTGTGTACTTCCCGTCCCCACTCCATCATCACCAGCTCATCCACCTTCTCTGTTCCCCGTCCAGGGGTAACAGCTCTGTCTGAAGCCCGCCTCCGTCACCTTCCCTCACCTCGTTCTAAATGCTTCACCTCTACTGACTCATTTTAAACGGTTTCCCCTCCCTAACCTCCTATAAACACTTTACCTCAGTTCACCTCCCGGTACCTCCCCATTAGAAGGAACACGGCCAGACGGAGAAGGACTCTCTCCCTGCCCACGGCCCCTCCTTCAAGCCCAGGCTTCTCAATGCCCCCCCCCCCCCCCCCCCCTCCACATACATCACACAGAAACTCTGCCAGCCTCTGGATCACTTTGCTTCGAGAGCTGATCTTTTTGTTATGCTTCAAATGGTCAAAATAAACCTTGTTTTCTCACTGAAGAAAAGAGCCTCTCTGGGTGAACTCAGAGACCATCTCCCAGCCAGGAGTCTTCAGTGATCTTCACCGTCACTCCCTTCCATAATAATTTCTTTGGAGTTTGGGCAAATATCCTTCTCTCCCCTTTTTTTTTATCATAAGGCCTTTCATATCATCGTACCAGGAGGACGTGGGAGTAATTGACTAATTAACTAAATTAACAACAAATATATCAAACAGACAACGCTCAAACAACCACAGAACTAATGTGAGGAGCAGGAGGTCATGAACTCTGACCAGCACCCACACCATGTCTGCTGATCAGCACCCGCCCCCCCCCGGCCCCCCTGTTCTGCTGACCACCACCCGTCTCCAGATCAGGGTGTCTGATCAGCACCCACACCCGGTCTGCTGGTTCCCGTCTCGCTCCTAAGGGTGCAGATGGACGTGCAAATACATGTGTGTTCCGACGTGTGCATGTGAAGCGTGTTCTGCCTCCAGCGTGTGCCCGTTTGTCATCTCTGCCGCTGGGACTCCCAGACGGCCGATATAGTCTACCTCTGGCTGAGGCTGAATTGCCATGATTGCTACTCCGATGCCATTATGCGTAACACTGTCGAGAAAAGAGCACTTAGCCGCTGAAGCCACTCGTTAAAACGCCAGTATGGAGAGGGGAGTCGGAGCCCCGGGAAATGAAAGCCATCATTCTTTCTGCTTGGTTGCATTCCAAATGAAAAACGATCGAAGATTGCGCTAGACTTGTTTCTTGTACTCTGGAACAACATGTTATTGTGTATGATGTATGATTCGCGGGGAAAGAACGTGCAATAGCTGTGGCACTTCTCCCTGCTGCTAATGCTGAAGGAATAGGGTTCGTTTTTATTCTGCTGTGTGTGGGTGTGTGTTTGTATGTGGTAAACATGCTTCAGAAAGAGGATGACAGACAGGAAGCATCAGAACTATAAAAGGGACACCATGTGTACCGCCAAAGACAGCTTTCTCTTGTGGAGTGAAACATCTCCCACCACAGAGCCTCAAACTAACGGATCGTTTCCTCCACAAAGTTGGACCGACAGCGTATCCCTGGGTTACCACAGTCTTCATCACCACTAATGGGGGTTCAGAATTACTGGGGGGTTCTGACCCCCCACAAGTGGTGATGAAGATTATAGGGTTAGAGGGTTACCCCAGTCTTCATCACAACGAGTGGGGGGTCGGGGGTCACTCTGACCCCCGACCCCCCACCTACTCCCATCCCTCCATCAGCCTCTAGGGGACCCCGTTCCATGCACCCCTTACTCTCCTCTCCCCCCACCACACTGAGGTGACCCCAACCGCTCAACCCTCCACCTGCCTGTAGGTTACACCCCATCCCTTCCCACTCGATCTCCTTGTCCTACCAACACATTTAAACTGCAGGTCATTAGGTCACCACACACACGCACACACACGCACACACACACACACACACACATAGAGTCAAACACACACAGACCACACACACACACAGGCTGAGAGAAATATACATATGCAGAGACTGAGAGAAAGATACACACACACGCACACACAGTGAGAAAGGCACACACACGGACACACACACACACACACAGACACGAACACACACACAAACACTGAATTGCCTGGGTAAAAGCGTCCACAGTTCCCATCATTCTACCCGTAATCTCGCCCGGTGTTGAGCTCTGTGAGGTCGGCCCCAGTCCGCCTCTCTTAATGGCTGTACTCAGGACTGGAGCATCAGAGACATTAGATTGTCTGAAAGCTCCTCTTTAATGACCCCCCCTGTCTACCCTCCTCCCACCTCCCACCTCTACCTCTCTCCAGAGCCCGTGTGTTTAGAGGAGCTCATGGGCTGATCCCCAGAGATGGTGTCTGAGCCGCGGTGAGAGGAGAGCTCAGTAGAAGAGATGGAGACTCCAATAGGAATACAGATACAGAGAAATATGAATCTGTTGTTGTTGTTGTTGTTGTTGTTGGACCAAGTAAACCGCGTCCCCAGAATGACCGGGGAGGCGATCATCAACAGCCAATCAGAGCCTCAAAAAGACGACCTGACGACCCCCCCCCCCCATATATTAACCTGATTAGAAGAGGGCTGTAGCCCCCCTTCTAATTAACCCCCCTTCTGCAGCCCCCCCCCCCCTACTAATGGGGGGGAACTGCAGCCCCCTCCTGATGGGCCAAAGCACCTCCAACCATCGACTGCAATCGACCCTCGGACCCTCGTTTATTCTTTGCACCCAAACCCGTCGAGAACATCAATATCCACCACGCTACCCCCCCCTCCCTGCTCCTCTCCACACCTGCCTTTCAGTCCCGCAGAACCTCCTCGGTCCTTTGACCACCACGTACCCATCTTGGGACCCTTCTAGGGGCCCGGGGCTGACAACGGTACACAGCAGCCTTGGAAGGCAGCATTGGAGTTTCTGCTCCAGCGAAGGTCTAAATTCTGGGCCGAGCCTCAGCAAACCTTCGATTCCAGGTCACATGCAAGTTTGATGAAGGGCTTTTTTAATGGGATTCTCTAAGAGTCTGACATGGCTCGGTCCCGGATAACCCGACGGCGCTCGTTTTATCCCTCCGCGGAGAGTGTGCGCAACAAAGTTCAAGTTCTAAGCATGCAGGCTTGTTAAATAATGTGCTCTGGAGTCGAAAGTTCCCTTCAGTTCCAATTACCAGTCAAGCTGCGTTTCCGACATTTCAGCAGAGCCTCCACGCCCGCAGTGTATTCTCCTTCAGCTTTAAGGCGTTTCACATCAAGCTGAAGCCTGGAGGTGCTGCAGCTAATCTTTCAAAAGCACCCCACTCCCCTTCCTCCAGAGCTGTGTATACACCCCACATGTGTCCTCAGAGCCACCTTATCGTTTAGCTTGCTGGTTCTCAGCAGTCTGGCCCCGGGGCCCGCATGTCATCAGTCATTACGTTACCACCCAGAGAGAAGTACAGTATTTATGCACCAATCCTGAAGTGAACAACATGCCTTCATGTACCATTAAACTCAACATACAAAAAGTTGCAACATTTCGGGGCTAAACCAATAAAATAGTAAGGCTGTGAAACATGAATAAACATTGGATATTTGTTGGTTTAAGGGTTTCTTTCGTTTGCCGTCTGCTCTCTGTTTTAATGCCCTGGCGACTCACCGATGGTTGAGATCCCGGGCTGAGCAGACGGCTCCAGGCTCTCTGAGTGGACCCGGCAAGGGTTCCACACAGCTGCCTCCCACCATCCAACTGGGAAAATATTCCCCTTAATGGCCACCCTGTCACCCCAATTGATCGCTGTCTGATGGTTTCCTTTGGTCTCCTTCATTCATTTTTTGAAGTGTTTCCCGGGAGGAGAATGGTGTGTGACGGGGGGAGGTGGGGATGGAGGGGTTTGTATGAAGGGAACACGGCCTCCTCAAATTCTCTGATGATGTGGAGGCTATGTTCCCCTGTATGATGTGGAGTTGGACACCTTTTTAAGTGACTTACAGCCCCTGCTGATGGCCAGGTAGGGAGCCGCCGAAGTCCCTCCACCAAGCGAATACTTATTCCTGCTCCAGGGGCACATAAACCATTTGGGGGGGGGGGGGGGGGTGGGGGTGATGCTGGCGGGGTTCAGTGGGTTGGTGGTGGTGGTGTGGTTCAGTGTGGTGGTGGTGGTGGTGGTGCCATGGTGGGGTTCAGTGTGATGGTGGTGGTGCTGATGGGTCTCAGTGTGAGGGTGTTGCTGGTGGCCTTGCAGTTCATTGGATGCTGTCCCTCTAGCCCTATCGCCGTGACGCCTGGCTGCTCCCAGTCAACACCACCAGCTCCACCGCCACACTCACCACCTCCGCCCCCCCTCCACCTCCACGTCCAGCCCTCTCAACCTTGGCCGGGAGCTCAGCCATCCTTCACTCCCGCGGCTGAGAGACCCCGTGTGGGGAGCGGGAACAAGAGAGATGCAGGGTGGAATAAGGAGATTGGGGATACGTGGGAATGAAGAGATTCAGGGAGAGGTGTGAAAAATAAATAGTTCATGGGTCTGTGAGCAGATGAAAATATCAACGGGGGCAATCTCGGGAGGAGATCTATCTCGGTACCAGAAAGTGATTGTCCAATGATTCCAATTTGTTTGAATCTAGAAGGTTGAATATTATTCTGCAGATCTCCTGTGCTAAATGTTTCATGGACGGGCATCATATAACCCTCCCTTCTAATATGGGTCACTGGTTTGATCCCCGGCTCCTAGAGTGTCGAGGTTTCCCTGAGCGAGACACCTCGACACTGACTGCTCCCGACGAGCTGGCTGTCAGCTCGCATGGCTGACTCCGCCGTGAGTGTGTGTGTGTGTGTGTGAACCGTTGTAAGTCACTTTGGATAAAAGCTCCTGCTAAAATGCCCTGCATGTAAATGTAAGGGAGCCGTGTCCTGTGAGAGACCTTCTGAGAGGTAAAGCTCTGATCTGAGACCAGCCCCATCTGTTCAGTCATCACTTAACGAAGGCTTCAGGACGAAGCTCTCGGGCGACTTTGAGGAACAGATCAGCTCTCTTCTTCTTTCTTCTTCTCTGTTCTTCAGAGGGCAGACCCGGGCTGTGCCGTCTCCTTCGTTACTTTTTGATAAGTCTTTTCCTCTTGGGATCGCCGGGGAGGTCAAAGTCAAGTTTTAAACGTTGTAAATTATACGTTTTCGCTTTAATGATGCAATTAGATTAGTGGGTAATTATTGGCTGATGAATGTGGCCCGCTAATAGAGCTGGCTATTAGCTTCTGGTGATTTAAGCACCAGACTGCTGCAGTCTCAAGGTCCCTGGCTTTAAGGCAGACGCTTATTTCATATGTCTGGAGCGAGGAAGGAAAGTCTGAAGCCACTCTTATTCTGATCACCCGAAATCTGTGACATTCTGGGGGTCCTGTTCTGTTTGACCGTGTTTGTGTGTGTGTGTGTGTGTGTGTGTGTGTGTGTGTGTGTGTGTGTGTGTGTGTGTGTGTGTGTGTGTGTGTGTGTGTGTGTGTGTGTGTGTGTGTGTGTGATGTGTGTGTGTGCGTGTGTAGCTAGTGTGTGTGTGTGAGAGTGTGGTAAGAGAGAGATGATGAGAGTGCTGAGCATAGAGTGAGAGAGAGAGAGAGAGAGGAGCATTTTTATCATCCCGTTGTTGCTGCTCCAGAGAAGTTGCATCACCTTTTTTTTTCTGTGTTTACAGGTGAACTAAAAGTTAAAAAAAAAAAAAATAATTAGCAACAATACGAGCATGTTCCTCAGTCATGTTGCTATGATTGCAGTCAGTATGTGAACCATTGTCATTGCATTATATTTGTACAAGATGCATCGCTTAACCATATTTTCATGAAAGTAGTTTACCTACATGAAACAAACGACACCCTAGCTGTTGATAAAACAGAACAGGATTTAACTCGTCATCTCTGCCCCCCGCCCCACGTTATTCATGCCTGCTTAGGCCCTGCTCTAAAGACCTTCTTGCCTTTATTTCGGCCCTTCAACCGTCTGAAGTTTAGTTCCCATCGCCGCCAGCAGGGGTCACTGTTGAGCCGAGCTGCTCAGCCAATGTTCAGTTCATCTTCCCTTCATTTGCCTCCCTCCTCCTTTTTTTCCCCTCAGTCTACATTTTTGCATGACAAGACAAGAACAACGACTTGATTTAATATCTAGGCCAACTCCGAAATCGTCTAATCGCGGCAAAGGGGAATATGTATTGACTTGAAAGTTGGAGTTGGCTTGTAAACTGCCAATTAGGGTCAGATTGGGGACCAATCAGGAAACCACGCAACGCCTCTGAATGATGGATGAGATAAGAGGCCTGCAGCCGAGTCAGCGAGACGCAAACAAACCTGTCAAATCCTCACAATAACAGGAAGAGTGTAGGGGTTGGGTTTGGGGCGGAACATGTGGTGATTGGAATAATATAATTGAACAATGTGGCTGTTTTGAATCAGTTCGGTGTTGGGATTTTAAGGTCGCCAGAGAAATGTGAAAGGTTTTCTGAGGACCGGGCTGTCTGACGTCATCGCATAGCGATGAGAGGGCAGAGGTGGTTTATATTTTTGCAGGACCAATGGGGTTGTAAAAGGACGAGGAATCTCTTAAATCGTTGTAAAAAAAAAACGGTTGATATTCCTGTTAGTAGGCCTATTTTTTTCTTTACAAGGTAAGAGTCATCAGAGGAGTAGGCAGCGATCCGCGTTCGCACACTCAAAACAAACTGTGGTTAGACTGGGATTGTGAATAAATGTGCTGGTTTGACAGAGAGAGAAAGCATCTAGCCAGCTCGTCCAAAAATAATGGTGAGGGTTATTAGCAGTTCTCATTGTATTGTACGAATACAACGACGAAACACATTACACCACTCTGAGGGTCGACAGCTAAATCAGGAAATATATTCGCACCTTTCCACTGCAACAGTTGTATTTTATGTCATTAGTGTAAATCGGACTCACAGACGAGTTGCCAAGACGAGGATATGAGACGCCTCACGCAGACTGGAACACTGCGCTAAATAAAAGATGTGCAGGGTCTCTGCCTTCAGACACACTGAAACCACTCTGGATCAGGGGGGGGGGGGGGGGGGGGGCATCAATAGAGGGGCCTCACATCCGGCCCCTGTGTGCAGAATACCGAAGAGGCTCCTGGGAGAGACGGGGGACGGTCGGGGTGTCTCTCAGCGTGTGGGACGGAGCGGCCCGGGTTCTGAGCTGGGAGGGGCTGAGATTGATTCCTTCAGCTGGAGACTCTCCTCAGTCTGGAGGAAACGATTGGTGACAGCAGGCGGCGTGGAGGAATATTAGAATGGCTCGAGGTTTTGGGACCCTCAGCTCCTCCATCTGTCTCTATCCATCTCTCTGTGTCTGTGTTTCTGTATCTCTCTGTCTCCGTGTCTCTCTCTGGCTCTGTGTGTGTGTGTGTGTGTGTGTGTGTGTGTGTGTGTGTGTGTGTGTGTGTGTGTGTGTGTGTGTGTGTGTGTGTGTGTGTGTGTTGTGTGTGTGTGTGTGTGTGTGTGTGTGTGTGTTGTGTGTGTGTGTTTGTGTTCTCTCTGTGTTCTGTGTGTGTGTGTGTGTGTGTGTGTGTGTGTGTGGGGGGGGTATGTTTGTGTCTCTCTTTCTCTGTTAGTCTGTGTGTGTGTGTGTGTGTGTGTGTGTGTGTGTGTGTGTGTGTGTGTGTGTGTGTGTGTGTGTGTGTGTGTGTGTGTGTGTGTGTGTGTGTGTGTGTGTGTGGCTTTCTCTCAGTCTGTGTGTGTGTGTGTGTGTGTATCATCTTTCTCTCTCAGTCTGTGTGTGTGTGTGTGTGTGTGTGTGTGTGTGTGTGTGTGTGTGTGTGTGTGTGTGTGTGTGTGTGTGTGTAGTGTGTGTGTGTATCTTTCTCTCTCAGTCTGTGTGTGTGTGTGTGTGTGTGTGTGTGTGTGTGTGTGTGTGTGTGTGTGTGTGTGTGTGTGTGTGTGTGTGTGTGTGTGTGTGTGTGTGTGTGTGTGTGTGTGTGTGTGTGTGTGTGTGTGTGTCTTTCTCTCTCTGCCTAACATTGACTTTATTGCTGCGTGCTGTCGGATGACCTCCAGGTGTTGTGGTCTCACGGTCAGCTGGCAGCAGGTGGGACTCCATCCCAGAACCTCCTCAGACTGCAGCCCTTCTGATTGGTCCCCAGCTGAGAGACCCGGGGTGCTCCAAGTCCTCCAAACTGGCATCGGACATAACGCTAGTATCAACATTTGAGTAAACCTAGCCCGCACATTTTTACAGGCTGTCGATACAATGTGAGTAAAGGGAGAGCAGAATAATTAGCATAAAATGATTGACAGGCGGACGTGCTCGGCGATGGCTCGGCGATTTCAAATGACGCCAAGATTACAGCTCGTGATAGCCGCGTTAAGATATGTGGCCATAGTCACACATAATTCAAATATGAATCCCAGCAATTTACAACGCATGCCATAATATTTAAAGACAAATATGATCATAGTTATGGCTGAAAAACGCAGTTTATGAGGGACTGCTGCTTCTCGTTCATATTTACAGGCACACACGTTCACAGCTCAATTTATTAAAGGGTATGCTCACCTCATTAAATAAACAAATACGGAATCAATTAAATAAATGCTAGCGTGGCTCTACTGGTTGAATAGGAAATTAAACATAAGAAGGAACACTAGAAATGGTGCAGGTAATCGGGAAGGCAAGCCCTTTTGGACTGCTGGGTGATGGACAGGGAACAAACAGCAACACCTAAACTGATAGAAGACGCTCTGTGGCGGAGATGAAACACATTCAGAGAGATGAGAGGGGCAAAGACTTCACTGGGAGTATGACCAGGGGGTGGACCAACCTGGAGATCTATCTGTCTGGAGATCTGTCTGTCTATCTGGAGATCTGACTTTCTGGAGATCTGTCTGTGTGGTGATCTGTCAGGAGATGTCTGTCTAGAGATCTTTATGTCTGGAGATCTGTCTGTCTGCAGACCTGTCTGGAGATCTCTCTGGAGATCTGTCTGTAGATCGGTCTGTCTGGAGATCTGTCTGTCTGGTTCTGGAGATCTTTCTTGAGATCTGTCTTTCTGGAGATGTGCCTTGAGATGCTGGGATGTTTGTTGATGTGTTCTGTATTGTGTTGCATTATGCATGATGTATTCAGCAGAGAGAATCACCCCAAGACAAAATATGGAGGCCATTGATGCATGTTAGGAAAGGGTAGTTGGTGGATGGTTGGATAAGTGTGTGTGTGTGTGTGTGTGTGTGTGTGTGTGTGTGTGTGTGTGTGTGTGTGTGTGTGTGTGTGTGTGTGTGTGTGTGTGTGTGTGTGTGTGTGTGTGTGTGTGTTTGTGTTTGTGTGCGCACACTCATATGTGTGTTTGGATAAACAAGGCTAAACCCATTCCCTCTCATACATCATGCAGGAAGACTAGATTACATGGAAATCAGAAGGAGGCGGCGTGTGGAGATGAGGTGCGATGGTCCGGGAGTGTGCGTGGCGTGGCGGAGGGGAGAGCGCTTGAGGTAGTCTATCAAACTGTCAGGCCGCTGATTGCATGCGGAGAACATCAGTGCTCCCAGAGATGGAGATGCGTTAGCGACCGTGTGTGACAGCCCTCCCGGCCGCCAGCTACTCTCCAATGAGAGCCGGAGCAACATATTTGCTGTTTGCTCGTCTGCTGCTGAACCTGCGCTGTGTGTCATCACCTTCCTCTCGTGCAATCTGTTTCTACTTTCACTTTCATTTTCGATGGCTAGGCTGCGAGGGCGAAGGCTCCCGTTTTGGTGACTGTGAGACCCATTCTGGTTCAAACGGTCCCTCTGGGATCGGCTTCCAGTGTTCTATGGGAGGTCGTTTGGTTTTCAAACGGTAAATTGTGAATGACTGCATTTATACCGCGCTTTTCTAACCAGTAGCCACTCAAAGCACTATACAATATTGCCTCACATTCACCCATTCATTCACACATCCACACACCGACGGTGTTGACAACCCCTCAAGATGACAGCCAGCTCGTTAGGGTGAAACATCTTGCTCAGGGACACCCCGACATTCAGCTTGGATAACCCAGGGATCGAACTGGCAACCTTCCGGTAAACTGCCAACACACTCTGGCACACATGCCCACATGTGAAACCTTGGTTAGAAAGTATTACAAATAAATGTTATCTTTACACCTACAACTAATCAGAAGTCAAACATGTTGCAGCATGCATACATTTAAATGATTCAAATCAAATCTCGACACATGCTTACTAGTTGAGCTTTAGCCAAGTGATTTCAAAGCCAGGGATTCGGTTTTATTTTGCATTAACCACATTTTAGAAAATGGATAATATATTTTAAAGGCAAAGCATTTTGTGCGGTGAAGAAAGGGACACAGTGCAGGTTTAATAGCCCTCACCACTTAGTTAATTATGTCCACAGCACCGCTGAGTGCTGGACCGAACCGACATGGAAGCACAG
Source organism: Melanogrammus aeglefinus (assembly GCA_900291075.1). Classification (NCBI taxonomy): domain Eukaryota; kingdom Metazoa; phylum Chordata; class Actinopteri; order Gadiformes; family Gadidae; genus Melanogrammus; species Melanogrammus aeglefinus. The sequence goes on from OLKM01000326.1 coordinate 245,764, forward strand.
CCGTTATCATCCACTCCACTGTGAAAGCCCCAAATATATCTCCATTCAGGGCACAGGATCTGAGAGGGGTGGACTGAAAAATTAATGAAGTGCCAGATACCGTCCACACACTTCCCTTTATTTATCATTTAATAGACTGTTCCTGAAGCAGCATGCTGATAATATCTCCTCCTTCTTTCTTCTTGTGGGTTGAGAGCAGACTGATTCAAGCTTTGTTTCCATGTCTCCACAAGAACAACAAGAAGCACATTCATAATCATGTTTACTCTCCACCTCCAAAAGAGGAGATGGAGACTCCCTTTCACTCCTTTCTTCATTGGAGGAGACTGCACCTAAAGTGACTCACGGAAGCTGTAATTACTTTTTGTGTTTATGTTTATACTTATTACTGAAGTTGCAACCATATGTTTTTATTAGAATATCCACATAAAGATCAAGACATTGTTGTTTAAAGGAGCAGTGTGTATAATTGAGTGGCACTGAGCGAAATGGAATATAATAAGGGTTTTAATTAGTGAATAATCACAGGTATATAAGAATCTTTTTTTGTAACCTTAGAAGGAGCTATTTTGGGAGCTGGTCCTTCTGCCCGGTGCCGCCACGTTGCACCACTATATGTTTCTATAGCAGCCCAAAATGGACAAATGGCTCTAGGAAGGATGTGTTTTTTTCCCAATTGCTATTTTTCATGTAAGCTATGACAACTAGTTTTACAGACTTAGTAACTAAGAACAATCTTTAAATCATGGAACCTCATCACAGGAAACTTGTGGTGTGTGTGTGTGTGTGTGTGTGTGTGTGTGTGTGTGTGTGTGTGTGTGTGTGTGTGTGTGTGTGTGTGTGTGTGTGTGTGTGTGTGTGTGTGTGTGTGTGTGTGTGTGTGTGTGTGGGGGGGTCAGTTGGTAGCAATTTGCAACCTCACCACTGGAGGGCACCAAACCCTCCACATTTCCCCTTTAAGCCACCAAACCCTCCACACTGCCCCTTGAAAGTGGCCTGTCAGCACATATAGTGAGACATGTAATTTAAAGAGATATACCCCAAAAGGGGACTGTAGTGCGGAGGTAATAGAGCAGGTTAGGTCTCATGCTCAATAAAGCTTACAGGTATGTTGGGGAAGGTGGACATCAAACCCACCATTTTGTGGCTGGGTTTGACTGATGGAGACTGCAGTAGCACCCTATGGTGGCCCTGTTTCTCTCTGACGAATGAATCACTCTGTGGTCGCAGCCAACCCCGACATGTTGTTGGCATCTTGTTTGGATGCCGCTGCGCATTTCTTGGCATCCTTGACTCCCCTGGCCAGTCGGGTCAACCAGATCGGCCCCAAAAACAAATTAATCACCTCAGAATCCTTCTACTTAAAACACCTCCCCTGTGGAGCCAATCGAGAAGTGAATGAGTCAAGTATGCGTTGTTGTGACTACAACTGCATGCCTGGACTCTCTTTATGGTTAACTGGCCAGCAGCCCATCACCCATTTAAAATGTTTTGCCTATCTGTATGTATCTATGCATGTATGTCAATTATGGCATCCATTGCACTCCTGACCATCCCTAGAAGGAGGGGATCCCCCACTCTGCGTTCCTTCTGAAGATATCGTCCTCGCAAATTAAGGGAGTTTTTCCTTTACCCCTGGAGAGCTAGGGTCAGGGGGGAAGGGGTCATAAATACACGGCCTGTTAAACCCTTTGAAACTGTACCTGTGATTAAGGGCTAATGAAATTGAAATTGTCAACCCTTAAATGGTTACCGTCCAGACCTCCACACAACGATGGGCCTCATCCCCTTAGCAACGGCCTTCAGTTCCTCCCTCCAGAACCAGGAGAGAAACCGCGGCTCATGGCAGGGGCTTAATTGTGCACATCTGCTAGAACGGCACTGATGGGAAGTGGCAACCATCATCGCACCCCGCTGGCCCAGTTGTGACCGGCGGTAATTACGCGGCAGCGAGCCGTCGCTGCCATTATGTCACGGGGAGCGTGGCATGGCGAGGTCGCCACCGTCCCCGTGGGTTCCACCAGAGGAGTCTGAGTTCTCTGAAGCCACCGCGGCTCGCGGTGGCTTCAGAGAACTCAAGACTCCTCTGGTGGAACCCACAGAGATGGTAGAGAGGATGGAGGCATCCCCCCCCTGGATCTATGAGAGGCATGTGTCTCAGGAGGTAGAGCGGGTTTGGCTGGTAACAAGAAGGTCGCTAGTTCGATTCCCTGTCTCATCCTAGGGTTTCCTGAGGAAGACCTCACCCGGCCTAAATGCTCCTGACTAGCTGGCTGTCGCCTTGAATGGTTGACACCGCCGTCGGTGCGTGAATGTGAATGCACAAATGGGTAAATGTAAGGCAATATTGTAAAGCGTGCCGCATTGAGTTAGAAAAGCGACTGGTTAGAAAAGCGCTGTATAAATGCAGTCCATTTACCATTTAGCTAGCTAGCTGGCAAGCTGGGACCCCCCCCCCCCCCCTTCAGCACTCACAGCTGAATCTACTAAATATATGGACATAATAACTGTAATACCGGTAGGCCTATACTTTTTTGTGATGCACACAAAAAATATTTGAACCCAGTCCACCCGAGTCTCTCCAGTGCACGTCTTATTGACATGCTGATCTCCTCCTCCTCCTGGTGTGTTTGGCTGAGCTCAGAGCATTCCCCTCCTTGTTAAAACAGTCCCCCCTCCCTCGCAATGTGCCGACGCAGGACCCTTTCTGCAAGACTCCTACCGGAATGCAGGAATGCGCTTCTGCGGGGAGGAGGAGGGATGACGCGGTCTGCGTGCGGTCAGCGTTTCTCAGCCAAGGTAAACACGTGTTAATGAGCCAGAGGTCAACCGTCAACTCATTACTTCGTTGATATTGTTCGTATTATCCACCCGAGTTCAGACGTCTATCTGAACTTGTCCGGGAAATACCCGATTAATTGAAAAAGTTATTAAAATAAATTAGACTGAAAAACGTCATTGATGGCAATAATCCATAAAAGACTATTAAAAAGCCCTAAAAGTATTTTCAACACTGTATAATGCACAGTAGACCTGTGGTCGGAGACTCGTGGTGGCAGAAATCTATAAGTTAACTATAACATAACTTTATCAGAGAGTTCGAGGCTCGACTTCTGCTGCAAGAGGGAATTCTTAATCCTTCTGCTGCACAAAGTTCAACCGAAGATGAGAACAACAACGCTAGCTAACCCACAGTAGGCCTGTCGTGTGTTTAAAGAATCGTAGTTCTCCAGCAGACCGACAGCAGCACATTAGGACCCATGCGTTAGTCTGTTGGTGAGAACACCGCTCCTCTCCAGTGGAAACACACAGCTCGGAGCGCTTCCCTTTTTTCACGTGGAAAGCTGGATTGGGAAAAGCTCTCGTCTCCTCCAGCCTTCACATCCGGGTCAGTCGACCGTTCTGGAGCTGAGCTGAGCAGCAGACCACCACAGCCCGGTCCAGCCGCCGTGTGTCCGGGCTGACATGGATCCACCCACCGGAGGAGGAGACGCACCGCGACAACACTGAGACCCTGGATGGAAGACTTCGTGTGATTTTGCTTTATTCTTCCCGTGCTTCAGCCATGTCCAAAAGCCTTAAGAAGAAGAGCCACTGGACCAACAAAGTCCACGAGAGTGTCCTGAGCAGGACCAGGGAGGGGGAGCTGAGGTTCGAGCTGAGGGGGGGCGCGGAGCTCGGCCAGTTCCCCGTCCTGGGAGGAGAGGGGACCGGCGGGACCCGGGGTGAGCTCCTTCTGGAGGTCAACGACACTCCTGTTGTCGGGCTCACCACCCGGGACGTCCAAGCCGTGGTCCGGCACTGCAGGGACCCCGTCCGGCTGAAGTGCGTGAAGCAAGGTAGGATGAACGCGTGGGTTCACGCACGCATTGTGTTCTTTAGTGGTTTCACGCACGCATTGTGTCCTTTTATGACAACATCGACCGACGAGTTTACTGCGATTGAAAACAGATTTCGCGTATTGCGTTTGAACTTTCGTGTTGAGTTATATCATTGTTGCACGATAACGATGGTTGATGGCGATGTGGTTGTGTTGTCATGTTGTCATTGTTGCCTAGTTCTAAGGTCTACGGTCCTGCTGCTTCTCTTTCTGGAGATGCTGCTGTTGGTGAATGTTAGTATCAGTCAGATGATGGTAGATATTCATCCTGCTGATGTTGGCAATGGTGACGGTAGTTTCAGTCAGATGATGGTTGATGTTCATCGTGGAGGAAGTTGGAGAGGGGCTGTCACGGGGGGGGGGGGGGGGGGGGGGGGGGCAGTGATTTGGACCTAGTGATGGATATTTCTGCTAGAACTTTACGAGGGAATTTCTATCAACATGGAAACAGTGTTTTAACGAAACGATCTATTGGCACCGAGGTGATCGACTCATGTGTTCAATTAACGTAATTTATCAAGAAAACAAAGAAAATGTATTTCCCGTGTTTTGCAGAATTTCAAATATGTGATTGTTCGTTTGGACCGCTTCTTGTGCCATGAGTCCATAGTTAAAGGAAATGAATGATGACAGACTTGCATCCAACAGCAAGTAGGCTATGTAGGCTACATGATAATCTATCCACATGGTTTTTTGAGTAGATGACTTCATTCACCAGTAGACACCATCTCCTCTGCAGAACATAGAGCGAATACATGAAACGTGTGCTCGTGCTTTCAGAACGATTTGAGTTTGTTATTCACACACACACACACACACACACACACACACACACACACACACACACACACACACACACACACACACACACACACACACACACACACACAGTTTATTTTTCAGAAGAGTTTACTTAGAGATTAGGTTGGCCTATTTTAATATTCCGATTTATGCACTAGAAAGAGTGCTGCTCACCCGTGTTCTCACACACATCTCCTAAAATAACTCTGGGGACGTTTTGAGAGCGTAAAGTGAGCCCCATCAGGCAGAGCAGCGTGGGCCGACTGATCCGCGTGAAGCTTCCCTCCACAGCCGCCGAAGTCCTGCTTGTCAACGGCTGTAAATTTGCTCTGTGTGTTTGGGACATATTTTGCTGGCTTTTGATTGGCTGAGCTAATGGCATTGGACGCATACATTTGAGTGCACCCTGGGAGAGAGATCCGCGGGGAATCTCGTTTTAGACGGAAAACCGCAAATACCCATAAGGAGCTTTGGCTCATGTGTGTGTGTGTGTGTGTGTGTGTGTGTGTGGTGTGTGTTGTGTGTGTGTGTGTGTGTGTGTGTGTGTGTGTGTGTGTGTGTGTGTGTGTGTGTGTGTGTGTGTGTGTGTGTGTGTGTGTGTGTGTGTGTGTGGGGGGGGGCGCTGTACAGAGAGGATTTGTAAAGAGAAAAAGAGTGGTATCATTTTTCCTCCCGTGAACCTCTCTTATCGTGAAGTGGTGACAGTGATGCTGATGTTGGTGTCTCTTGACAGGACGCCTGAAGTGATCCACATATCTGAATCTGTAAGACACTCTGCGCTTCTGCTCTTGTGAGTCAAAGTGTTTCATAGTTTGGTGAAGAGATACGAAACTGTGAAGAAATCTTTGACACAAACTTGCTGGGTTGTCTCTCGATTCCTTAGCCAAGGATTTGGTGAACAAAGTGTTTTCAGTTGATGTATTGGGATACAAAAGCATGTTTATTTATTATGTGTTTTTTGTAAAGATTTGAGCAGACAGTGCTGTGTTGTGCACCACCTGTGTGTGTGTGTGTGTGTGTGTGTGTGTGTGTGTGTGTGTGTGTGTGTGTGTGTGTGTGTGTGTGTGTGTGTGTGTGTGTGTGTGTGTGTGTGTGTGTGTGTGTGTGTGCAACCAACTGTATTGCACTGTATTTTAAAGTTTTATTGCAAATGTAAAATGCACTGTATTGATCTCCAAGGGGTTTGGGGTTGAATAATGTGCATTTTATAATAGCAAGATGCCCTGAGCTGGACCAGCCCCATGACGTGCAGACCTGCTTCAAGGTCCAGACCACAGAGGGTACGTCTCAATGAGTGGGGCTGCACGAGGATCAGATTCTTCTTCTACGCTGAAGGGCTGTAGGTACGGTCATAAAGACTAATGAAAGTTATGAGTATAATCTGTCAGAATGGGTCGACCGTCCATCTCTGAGTGCACTCTTTGAGAAGACCTGTTTCCAGCTGACTGCGTCAGTCTCCGCTCACTTCTGACCAATCAGGACATGTCTTCCCTTATTGGCTTGGGATTCCATGATTCACCACTCAATCCCAGGTGCTGGAAAGGCGAGGGATACTAACGACGGGAGGGAGGAAGCAAATGGAGGAATCAAAATCGGTCTCCTGCTCTTTTCTGCTCTCTCTCTTCACAGCTCTTCTGATCAGCAGCTTTAAATAATTAATCAATCCCTACAAGTATAATGAACCAGCTGCCTAATCTGGGATCTGTTGATCCATGACGTCTGGAAGAATAACGTTACGTGACCAATGAGTCTGGACGGTCCTCCGGTCTTACACTGGAGGAGGACTAGCCCGCGAGTCCATCCTGGTCTCCTGAGTTCACCTCCTGGCTCTGCAAGTTGGTCTGGACTTGATGCTGCTGAAAGCCATTTCCCAAATACTTTAATGCCTCAAACCTCGAATCCAATTTTCTGACTGACTTGTGTTATCTTTTACTAAGCAAAACACTGTTGCTCCAAACAGCACCGACGTGATGTTCAGCTGGCAGGGAGAGTAGAGAGCACTGCGGCAGATTCAATAGTTATATTATTCCATTTTTTGAATTTCAACCAATCGATGGGTTATAGACTCTCGGTCGAACTTCAGCCGACCGAGATCTTCTTTGGTTGACTGCAGCCCTACTCGACTGAATAACGAAGTAAAGAAATACTTGTTTTTCTCAGATGAGAATGGATCTTTGCTTTACTTCCAACTGGATTCGGCCGAAGCTAAGAGACGCTCTGATTGGCTGGATTGCATTGTACAACTCAAGGCGCCGACCATATTTGAAAATCAATAGCTTCCTGTTGATGGCCAGACTGCCTGCCAATGTTCAATGAGTTCCGCAGATTCGAGCATCAAGATGTCTCAGGGAGCTTGGTCATATCTGTATGGTTCTGCTTGGAGAACAAGGAGGAAGAACCAGTCTGAACGAGACGCTAAGACTCTCAGACTCTCAGATGGGATGTTTTTTTTATAGGGTGTGTGTTGTACTGAGTTTGAGCTGCTTTAGTTAGAGCATGTATGCCTGAGAGATTTGTAGTACCATCAAACTTTTAATTATCTCTCTGACTCTTCTTTGCTAACTTCTGAGAAATTCAAATCAATGTTGGGTTTCTTTCCATATCGCCTGAGCTCGGCGTCCGGGCTAATATAGTTATTATAATTATATTATAATATCAGCCTGTAATTGTAAAATGAGTTCCAGAGTAGAAGTATTGGATCAGGGTAGATTGCCAACAGCATCAAGTCTGCCTTGTGCGACGTAATAATCTTACACCACATTCACGCACACACACGCTGGTCACACACACACAAGTATGATACAAGAAAATCCCATCTTCTCTTTCAGTATTACGATGTTATTTACATTGACTTGAGATACATTTCAGATAAAATTTCAACGTTGTTCACTCACTCACACCAACACACATGAACAACATTTATTTTCCAAAGGGTTTTACTTAAAGATTAGGTTGGCCTATTTAGGTATTCCAATTTCTGCAGCAGAGAGCGAGCTCCCGTCTCCCCGGATTACAGATTGTGTACGCTTGTCATCAGAAGCCCTGATGGACAGGCCCGCAGTGAGACCGCGGGAAGATTCCACACGCCCGTCTCTCTCGTGGAAATGGCAGATTTATTGCCCGTGGAGGAGGGGGGGGGGGGGGGGAAATGATCTCAAAGCATTTGTAAGTCCTGTTTTGTAGAATCTATTGGTTTGACCTGGATCATCCGCTGAAGGGTAAACGGCTTTAACTACTTTATCTCCCTGCTCTCTCTTCTGTCTTTTTCCTGCTTACTTTTCAGTTTATTGTCTCTCATTCCCTCTTTTTCTGAATCTCTTATACACACACACTCTCACACACACACACACACACACACACACACACACACACACACACACAGCCTAACTAGCTACAGCGAGTGCCTCATGTTGTTCGTTTGGTTCGGGTTCCTGGTCTGATTCCAGCAGAAGAGCTGAACCTCGCCATCGGACACTCAGCGCTTAACATTCTGTTCGGTCAGTTACTACGGTGCACTGGCCCGCCCGGCCTCTCCGTCTGGCCCCCGGAGACCCAGGCTGCTGCCGGTTAGGTACAGAACCTCTCCTCATGCCCGGAGGCACTTCTGACAGATTGGCAGGCGGGTGCATGTTGTTATCCAGGCTGGAGAAGCTGTTAGCAACAACAAGCTATGAAGGCTTGGTTATTAACTGAAGCATTGAGCAAAGTGTTCCAGAATGGCTCAGTGTGAAACGGCACTGCAGAGACTGTGACTTACCTGATTTATGTAACCTACAGAGACGAACCTATGGCTTATGTAACCTGCAGAGACTAACCTACCTGGTTCATGTAGCCTGCAGAGGATGACCTACCTGGTTTATGTAATCTGCAGAGACTAACCTACCTGATTTATGTAACCTGCAGAGACTAAACTATCTGGTTTATGTAACCTGCAGAGATGTAACCTACCTGGTTTATGTAATTCATAAACGGACCTCCAACAGGTGGTCACAGTTTAAATTCCCTCCCTCCCCTCTCTGGCAAAGAGTCCAACACCATCATCATCATCATCATCATCATCATCATCATCATCACCATGACATCACCATCATCATCATCATCATCATCATCATCATCATCATCATCATCATCATCATCATCATCATCATCATCATCATCATCATCATCATCATCATTATGTTTAGTTCCATGACCAGGCGTGAGATGAAGACTGCCCCCTCGCATCAGGACCGGAGCGCTCCGCAGTGTGGGGGGGGGGGGGGGGGGGGGGGGGGGGGTAGTGAGTCTCCCAGTGAACCACACGGCTCCTGGCCCAGAACAAAACGTGTAGGCTGGTGAGTTATTAATACACACGAGAACTTCAGCTCCTCAGCAGGCAGCGGTGGTGGCGTCTGTTTGGGGCGCCAACGAGAGGAGCTGAACACAAACAGGAATCATGAAGAACCCGGAAACACCAGTAATGGTACAAGTATTAAACTGTTTTTTTTTTTAGTAATGAAGAGTTAATTTGACGGCAGTGGAGATAAGTGGTTGAGAATAAATAACCCAAAGGGAGCGCGTGTGAAGACAGGCCGACTGACATGCACGCACGCACACACATCCGCAGACAAACACACACAGTCACACACATGCGCAGACAAAAACATGAACACGTGCTAAGACATGACACACACATGGATAAATACATGGACAAATACAAGCACAATGCACACAAACATTCAAACGCAGAAATGCACACACACATATACAGTATATATATATATATATATATATATATATATATATATATATATATATATATATATATATATATATATATCTCCAAGCAGATATACACATATGAACGCAGAAGCATACAGAGAAAAGATTAGGTACTGCGTACAGTTAACACTTACTTTGATCATGAATATGGAGTGCCATTTAAGTCAATATCAAGTAAATAACTAAATATGGCTATGAAATAATCCGAAAATAAATTAGACGATTTTCAGAAGGACTTTTACTTTGATTTATTTCAGGAGACTTTAATTGATTTAATGGCTCATTGATTTCATGATGCCATATTTCCATTTGATATTCAATTTAGGGGGTGTGTTTACCTCAGACCAAAGCAACAGCACGTGAACGGCAATAACCCCTGAACTAAAGCTGCGCTGAATATAAGACCGTGTTGATGATGAGGATGTGTTCTCTGTTGAACATGTTGACGACCAGGTAATTGGTGACCATGTTGACCAATACAAAGTATTGGTCAACATGGTCATCCAGTTCATAGATGAAAATGACCTGGACATATCTGTTGTCAGTGCTGATCAATAATGTTTTCAGTAATGTTATATGCGTATCATTACATTACATTTATTTATTTGCTCAAAGCGAATCAAACAATCCAAATAAACTGCTTTGAAGTGCTAAGATATAGAACCAGGAGATAGATCGATAGAGGTTTATTTATTTATTTAATTCTACAATATGTCCCATAACTGATATATTCAACCAATACAACCCTTTCTGTATACATGCCGTCCATGTTTCAGTACAGAAGAGCAGAACGCTGCTCTCTGATCTTTTCTAACGATTTTCTGTGAGTTTCGGTGAGATTACATGACCTACAGTTTTACAGACTAAATAAATAAATACAACTTATAAATCGATCAACAGGGCTCAAGACTATATTTTCTACGAAAGGGGGAAGAGAGAGAAAGACAGTGAGGGAGGAAGAGGGAGTAGAGAGGAGAGAGACAAACAAAGGCAATAGACATCTGCTTGATGTAGCCCATGGTGTCGCCAGGACAACATGAGGTGTTCAGATCAAAGACAGAGAGAGAGAGAGAGAGAGAGAGCTCTTCAGCCTACTCTGTCCCATGATGCATCTGTCTGATCGCCCGACCCGGGAACACTCAATATTACTGGAGTGTAGTTAACAAGTGTATTATACATTCAGTGTGTGTGAGCGAGTCTGTTTAGGTGTGTGTGTGTGTGTGTGTGTGTGTGTGTGTGTGTGTGTGTGTGTGTGTGTGTGTGTGTGTGTGTGTGTGTGTGTGTGTGTGTGTGTGTGTGTGTGTGTGTGTGTGTGTGTGTGCGCGCATCGTGGGGTCTGGGTTCTTCCTGGGCATTGATCCTCATCGACTCACCCCCTCCTGCCTAACGTTAGACCCAACGAGTCCAGCCAGAGAGGAGGTGATCCTCCACCTCCAACCCCTCCCCCTGACTGACTTACTGGCTGGTTGACTGGTTACCTGGCTGGTTGACTGGCTGGCTGGATGGTTGACTGGTTTGCTAGCTGGCTGGCTGGTTGAATGACTGGCTTGTTGACTGAGTGGCTGGTTACCTGGCTGGCTGGTTGACTGGCTGGCTGGTTAACTGGCTGGGTGGTTAACATAGACGTATTCCTTACCTCCAGCACTGTGGTGAGGATGCTCTTTGGCTCTCTCTGACACACAGATGCAGGGAGTGTGTGTGTGTGTGTGTGTGTGTGTGTGTGTGTGTGTGTGTGTGTGTGTCGTGTGTGTGGTGTCTGTGTGTGTGCGTGTGTGTGTGTGTGTGTGCTGGCGATGTGCATGGAGTGTGTGTGTGTGTGTGCGTGTGCGTGTGCGTGTGCGTGTGCGTTTGTGTGTAGGCAGTGAGCATAGCAGACCGCAGCAGTGAGGACACTAAAGCATGGCTGCAGGCCAGGAGCCGTCTCTCCTCCTCTCCTCCTCCTCCTCTCCTCCTCTCATCTCCTCCTCTCCTCTCCTCCTCTCGTCTCCTCGTTTCCTCGTCTCCTCTCATCTCCTCTCCTCTTCTCCTCTCCTCTCCTCCTCTCGTCTCCTCGTCTCCTCCCCTCCTCTCGTCTCCTCGTCTCCTCCTCTCCTCTCCTCCTCTCCCCTCCTCTCCTCCCCTCCCCTCCTCTCCTCCCTCGTCTCCTCCTCCTCATCTCCTCTCCTCCTCTCGTCTCCTCCTCCTGTTCCTTCACCTGGCTGACTCATGTTGATGGACAGGCTTGACCGGGTCATTGATGGGCTCTTTCTCAGTGTGTGGAGTGACAGGATGTGACATCAGCATGGCTGATTCCTTTGCTCAATATCAAGTGTTAGCTCCAAGTTCAATTCTTATTTTTCATACGCAATAAATCACTTTTTCAATTGATAAATTGATTGAAGTGATTTCAAATCAAAAATATTTTCAAAATCTATAACCAGCATAATAGAAAATATCAATTTCTTATTGATAAATTGCTAAATTTTGTCTTGATAAGTAATGTCTAAGTCATTGATTGATTTATTGATTTTTGCACCTGTTCGGATTGCGCTGCGTAGAATCGAATGTGTCTAGCAGAATAGACAGAAATGGAATATAACGTTCATAAGTATGTTTTCATGAGTGTATAATCCCATGAAAATAAACATTTAATAAAAATGCCATGCCAAACCCTACACGCTACACTAACTAACTAACCTTTAACCTCATCAACTCGACAAGCCAATAAACCCTACAGGCTTCACCTTAAACTAACCTTTAACGTTTACATTTTTCAGCTATCTTAAGGATAGAGAAACAAGATTGAATACTGAATGGAAAGTTCCTTCAGTACTGTAACAATGAAACTATATGCTATACACTATAAAATATACTTTTATTGAGTCTACCAGTTAATCGAGGTCTGCACAGCTGAAGCTGAGGGGCATGTAGGGGTCACTCGTTTTGGAGTGTTATATCGTCCATGCTGTTCCCCGACTGCTTTTTGTACTAATGCTTTCAATCAGCAGTAACTGACAAAACATTTTTCAGTTGATGAATTGCCGTCAACCCAGCCTCGACCAGACATGCTAACGAGTGACGCACATCAGCTAACTTCAAACAGTTTGTTATTGTCCTCATTAGGCCTAGGAAACGAATGCTAGGGCCGCACCTACCACCCCCTTCCTCCGCTCCCTCTCCTGGTCTCGTTTCAGTAGCTGTTGTTCACCACCTCCACCATTTTGTTTTCTTCCTCTCCTACTTTTTGGTCTTTCTCCTCTGGCCTGTCCCATGAGCCTCCCTCAACCCCATCACCTCCCTCAAACCCCATTACCACCTCTCAACCTCATCACCTCCCCTCAACCCCATCACTGTCCCTCCACCCCCATCTCTGTCCCTCCAGCCCCTCACTCCTCCACACGACCCCGTTGTGTTTCTCGTGCTCCAGCCCGTGTCCCAGATCAGGTCGCTGTAGTGTTTCCGTCCTCATGTCCTCCAGACCTCCGGACCAACGGACAGACTCGGGGTCCGTCTCCGCGAGGTCGCCACAGAAGACCTCTCATTTCCATTATCGTTTCAACAACAGCAGAGAATGCGAACACGACACATTTAATGATGATGCGGGCATTAAAGAGAGAGACAGCAGGCTGTCCTCCAGGTTGGTGAAGGGAGGCGTTCAATCTGTGGGACAAACCTCTCACTCCTTCAGACAAAACTGCTGTGTGTGTGTGTGTGTGTGTGTGTGTGTGTGTGTGTGTGTGTGTGTGTGTGTGTGTGTGTGTGTGTGTGTGTGTGTGTGTGTGTGTGTGTGTGTGTGTGTGTGTGTGTGTGTGTGTGTGTGTGTGTGTGTGTGTGTGTGTGTGTGTGTGTGTGTGTGTGTGTGTGTGTGTGTGTGTGTGTGTGTGTGTGTGTGTGGGCAGGCATCACTGCAACATGTGTGTAAAAGCTGGGGTTTTGGAAGTAAAGGAGTAAGAGAGGGGTCATTGTCTCTGGTTGGACTGACCCCCGCCATCTTCATCCAGCCTCTCAGCGTCCTGTAGTAGAGGGCCCTGACGTCTGTCAGCCCAGGCTGCCTCTTCTGAATGACATGAACCTGAATCCGCCCGTCTCTTTGGATAAGGCCTCCGCAGGATGGATGACTGAAGGGAGATATAAGCGGGACATCACAGGATGTCCGCGGTTATCCTCCGTTATTGAAACCGACCCCATTCCAGCGCTGGACCTCGGAGTCACTGGTCTCTCGCTGGGTAACTCCAAAACAATTACTTGATATGGTGCGCTGTCTTCACGTCACACCGTGAGTTCCTTTTTTATGTATTTACCTTTGTGTCCATAAAGTAAATAAACCAAATGTGGCAACATCTGGTTTGCAATGGCCTCCTATATTATCTAATATTAGTATTATTATATTATCAATTGTATGTCGCCTAAGCGACGCTAAAGTCGGCGCTAAATGTAAACGTTATGGTTGTTATGTTATGACCCCATGTCCAGCCATGGGGTCATAACTTTGGCCTTCTTTTCCTCTCGTCTGTCTTCATCACATGCTGAAGTGTCTCGTGCTGATGTGTAGACACAGAGTCTCTACAACAGACTCTACCAAGAGGCTCTGTCCTGTAGTTTCCTGTAGTTTCCTGTAGTTTCCTGTAGTTTCCTCTAGTTTCCTGTAGTTTCCTGTAGTTTTTGACCCAGAGGGAGGATCATGGGACTTTGATTTAACTTCAGATCTGGAATGCAAGCCTCCATTAATCTGTGAACATGGTTTCACCTGATGTTGTCCTTTCCTCTGTGTAACCCTCCGGCAGGTAATGCCCAGTACGCAGAGAGATAATTTCGACCACCGCATTCCACAATACTTTTCCCTCTGACTCCTTCACCCTCCCTTCCTCTCTCTCTCTCTGACCGATGTCTGTGTGTCTCTCTTTCCCTCTCCCTCTATATCTCCCTATCTCTCTCCCCCTCCCCTCTGAGAAAGTAGTCCCGGCCTCCGGAATGTGAGGCATGCAGCAAGGAGCCCAGCCCTACAGGACGTTTTCCCGGACACAGCCTCGTCCCGCTAGCTCGCGCTGTCCAATCAGAGCCGGCCTTTCTCTTTCCCGGCTCCTAGCCAGGTCAAGGGAGGAGGACTCTGACCTTTGAGGCAGGGTTGATATGGCGAGGTCAAAGGGCAGGTCGCTAGGCTCTGTTACTTTGGAGAGAAGAGCAACGTCGCTACGAGGACGGTTGGAGTGGAGTTGGTGAACGGAGTCGGTTAGCGCGATCGTTGTTGGTTAGGAGGAACGTTGGCGGTCCGATGGGTCGCTCCCCTCCTGCCCATTGCCTAGCTCAACAGGGCTAACCCCCTATGGGCTAACCCCCTGGTCCTCTGTGGAGGGTGGAGGGTGCACAGTGACTAGTGGCTATGGTCACCAGGGTCGGCAGCCTACCTGTAGGCAGGCTGCCTACAGGTCACCCTGCTCCACCTCCTCCACTACCACCACCCACTTCCTCCACTATCACCACCCACCTCCAAACCTACGTCCTCCCGCCTCTACCACTAACACCACGCAACCCACCGCTACCTTCCACCCACCTCCACCGCTATCTCCACCCACCTCTACCACCACCCACCTCCACCAACTCTGTTCCCAGATTGTGTGATTCACCACCAGCAGGTAGACTGCAGGCTGCAAACTGTTTTTATCAAACCGTCAGCATCCTCCTTGTGTGAACATTCCCTTTCACCCATTCATCCCTCCACCTCACTCCCCCTGTGAGCTCCATCGTTCTCTGTCTGATGGTTTTGATCTGATCTCGGAGGGCTGGCGAGGTATTGAAGTGTTTCCTCCGAGGTGTGTCTCTCTCTCTCTCTCTCTCTCTCTCTCTCTCTCTCTCTCTCTCTCTCTCTCTCTCTCTTCTCTCTCTCTCTCTCTCTCTCTCTCTCTCTCTCTCTCTCTCTCTCTCTCTCTCTGCTCAGCCAGGAGGAACCTCCGGTGGAGCATGCAGACACACCAGACACTTTGTTTACTCACTGTTTGGTCTGCCGAGCACATGCCCTCCTGATGCTCCTTCCTATTGGTTATAGGAATTACAGTTCCTGAGGAGCGGGAAAGTCCCATCAGAAAACGGGCCTGTGTTTACACGGTGATAGCACTGTTACAAGGAGTTCTCCTGGTTCTGATCAACTACCAGGGGAACAGGGCCTCTGTCTATATGGTGATACCACTGCTACCAGGAGTTCTTCTGGTTCTTATGAACTACCAGAACAGTTCATATGAGCTACCAGGCGTTCTTCTGAACTACCAGAACAGTTCTTATAAACTACCAGAACAGTTCTTATGAACTACCAGAACAGTTCTTATAAACTACCAGAACAGTTCTTATGAACTACCAGAACAGTTCTTATGAACTACCAGGAGTTCTTCTGGTTCTTATGAACTACCAGAACAGTTCTTATGAACTACCAGGAGTTCTTCTGGTTCTTATGAACTACCAGAACAGTTCTTATGAACTACCAGGAGTTCTTCTGGTTCTTATGAACTACCAGGGGAACAGAGCCTGTGACTACTACTATGATAAGACTGCTACCAGTCCCTTGTTCCCTGGTTCTTATGAACTACCAGGAGTTCCCCTGGTTATTATGAACTACCAGGAGTTCCCCTGGTTCTTATGAACTACCAGGAGTTCCCCTGGTTATTATGAACTACCAGGAATTCCCCTGGTTATTATGAACTACCAGGAGTTCCCCTGGTTCTTATGAACTACCAGGAGTTCCCCTGGTTATTATGAACTACCAGGAGTTCCCCTGGTTATTATGAACTACCAGGAGTTCCCCTGGTTATTATGAACTACCAGGAGTTCCCCTGGTTCTTATGAACTTTCTATGCCTGGCGTGTCTGTATGCTTCAACTCTGATATCCCGGAGAAGTTTGCCTCTAATTGTTTGCTGTCGGTACAAATGTGAAGAAACATTTGTAGTTTGTTGGTGCCCACTTAAACGGTATTCACATTTCAATAGCTCAGTGCTGGTGATAAAATGTGGTGTAAAATGTGTGCATCTTAATGTTGAATTGAAATAGGAGTTGTTTACAATCGGGGAAGGCTTCACTGAGCTTCTGAAGGGAACTTCTGCCAAAGGCTCCTGGGTTGTGGTTTTGTTTTTGCTCAGAAGACCCAAGAGAAGAGAATGTTTTCTCATGCTCAAGTTTAGTCTGTCTCACAAACAGCATAAAGTAAGATAACACTTTGTTAATCCCCCAAGGGAAAATCAGCTTACATTGGTGCCTTGGCCCTTCCAGCGTTCTGGAAACCCTTTAATAAGTAGCATCGTATCTGGGAGCTCATACCGTTTAAGCAGGACAGCACTAGAGCCTTTCTTATTTACTGTCATTGTGCCGGCTATCGTGTCCGGAGCTATTAACGGGAATTATCGTAAGTCGTTAAGTAAACGGTAGGGGTAGGTGGCATGTTGCTCATGGATCCCTACGGTATTGGGGTTTGAACCCTGAACCTTCTGAGTACCCGGCCTGGTCCATTATCTCTAAGGGGATCATCTTGGGTCGCTGGTCCTGGCAACCTGTATTCAACCTTGACAGCAGGAGTCTCACACACACACACACACACACACACACACACACACACACACACACACACACACACACACACACACACACACACACACACACACACACACACACACACACACACACACACACACACACACACACACACACACACACACACACACACACACACTCACACACACTCATGCACACAGAAATGATAGGTCTGGCAAGGCTGATGTTGAAGCACACTTCTATTCTAAATAAAATGTGCTCACAGCTAAATGATTTGTAATACCCAGCGAGGACAGTTTGGACATTGTAAATTATGACAAATCCTCATCTCTTGTGTCGTGTGTGTGTGTGTGTGTGTGTGTGTGTGTGTGTGTGTGTGTGTGTGTGTGTGTGTGTGTGTGTGTGTGTGTGTGTGTGTGTTTGTGTGTGTGTGTGTGGTGTTGTGGTGTGGGGTGTGTGGTGTGTGGTGTTGGTGTGTTTAACAAACAAAAGCCAGACTGGGGCCGCTAGTGTGCAAATCACGACAGATGTTGCAGACCAATCAGAAGACGGCTGTCTCAGACCAGAGCGATGATGTCACTGGCTGTAGCTAATGGGAGATGACAAGTGTGACACAGATCGGAACGAAACAGAGGCGTATGGTCGTGTTTGTGTGTGTGTGTGTGTGTGTGTGTGTGTGTGTGTGTGTGTGTGTGTGTGTGTGTGTGTGTGTGTGTGTGTGTGTGTGTGTGTGTGTGTGTGTGTGTGTGTGTGTGTGTGTGTGTGCGCAAGGCTGATTGAGCTGTCTTTGATCTGAACACCTCATGTCATCGTGGCGATGTGATTGGCTACAGCAAGCAGATGCTTATAACCTTTGTTTAACCTCTCTCTCCATCTCCCTCTCTCTCTCCCTCCATCTCTCCATCTCTCTCTCTCTCCCCATCTCTCCCCAATCTCTTATTCATACTCAGCCTGAGGCCAGTCCTAGTCTAACAAGCAGTCCCTTGGATAAACAATGTGTTCGGCACACAGTAAAGTATTTTCTTCTGACATTTCCTTCCTACCAAGACATTTGATTGGATGAGGGGCATATGGTGAGTGCTGTTACTTGAGAATAGCTGCACTTGGACTTTTCACTATCCACGTATCACTCCGCCTGACAGGTGTTCTAACATCAGTACATTCAGCAGGACATCACAGGAAGGTTCGACCTGGCTCCTCGTTCCGTCATGGAAACCCCCTTCCAGCACTGGACCTCTGAATCACCCGCCCCCTCGCTGGGTAACTGATCCAGAACCAGCAGCAATAAATCAATATGATGCAGTGTCTTCACACCGTCCTTCCTGGTTCCTGATTATTTTTTTACTTTTGTGCCCACAAAAGTAAAAAAGAAACTGTAGTGCAGACAGACAGACGTCTGGACGCTGTAGACAGACAGACAGACAGACACTGGACAATGTAGTGCAGACAGCCAGTCAGACATTCTGGACACTGACTGTAGTTTAGACAGACGGACACCTGGACACTGTAGTGCAGACAGACAGACAGACGTCTGGACGCTGTAGACAGACAGACAGACAGACAGACAGACAGACACTGGACAATGTAGTGCAGACAGACAGACGTCTGGACGCTGTAGAGCAGACAGACAGACAGACACTGGACAATGTAGTGCAGACAGACAGACATTCTGGACACTGACTGTAGTTTCGACAGACAGACACCTGGACACTGTACTGCAGACACACATGCTGGACACTGTACTGGAGACAGACAGATGCTGGACACTGTAGTGCAGACAGACAGACATCTGGACACTGTAGTGCAGACAGACACCCCGTGTGATAGACCATTCACTCATCCTAATCCCAATGCTCATTGGCTCTCCACAGACTCTCATTTCCTGGTTGCACAGTAAAGGGAAGAGATGAAGGCGGTCAGATTAATATTTACGCGGTACCACGTCTCTGGCCCGTGGGAACGTAGACCTGCATCACGTCGAAGCTGGTGGGCAGGGAATATTTGTGTTGCTTGGCAACAGGCCAGCCCCGGTCAGGACTGTTTATGTTGGCGGAGCCAAATGAATTATTAAGTAAACAAACAAATCATAATCTTGTGGCTTATTACTGTAACAATAAACGCCGCTTGTAGAAGTGTTTGATGAAAGTGGGGTGTGATTATCTCTGGATCCTTGGCTGCAGGCCGCGTATCTACAACTGAATCACAGCAGTACTGATATAACCAGCCCTCACTGCCCTGTCTCCCTCTCTGTGTTTCTGACTCACTCTTGATCATTTCTCTCTTCCTCTTCCTTTGTCTCTCGCTCTCTGTGTGTGTGTGTGTGTGTGTGTGTGTGTGTGTGTGTGTGTGTGTGTGTGTGTGTGTGTGTGTGTGTGTGTGTGTTGTGGTGTGTTGTGTTGTGTGTGTGTGTGTGTGTGTGGGTGTGTGTGTGTGTGTGGTGTGTGTGTACAGGAGGTTAAATACATTAATTTCACTTGCCGTTTATGCCCTAACTAACTCCTTCCCTGTTTACTCCGTCCCCCCACCACCCATGTGTGGAGAAGCCACCCCCCCCACCCCCTTTCTCTGTTTCTATATTTATTTACATTATTCATTTCAGAACGTCACAGGCTCAGTAACGGTCCGCTACCGAGTGTGTGAGCCGGTGATAAGCGGCGCGTTGTTGGTCCCGAGGAAAGCCGAGTGTGTGAGCCGTGTGATAAGCGCGCGCTGTTGTTGGTCCCGAGGAAATCCACCGCTAATGAGAGGCTCCGGGCTCCAGAGCAACCTGTCCTATCCCCCCCCCCCCCCCAACCATCACAACCACCACCCCTACCGTTACAACACTACCACATCCCCCCACTCCACATCCCCCCACTCCACATCCCCCCACGTCACATCCCTCCCTTCCCCTTTCTCTCGCAAATTCTCCAGCTCAATTATATTCCCCATAATAAGGATGTGTGTTTCACGGATGTGCCGTTGTGAGGCTTGATTGCTGGATGTGGGTCTCGTCTTCACTTTAAGGACAGCCTAGTGCCTAGTGATGTTCATAATGTCCGCAGCGTCCTCCCTGTAGGTCTCCTAGAGCAAGAGGCCCTCCCCCTGCCTGGTCTTTAATGACGTCTCTCTGAACTCAGTCTCTCTGGTTAAACATTCGTGGTGGTCCCATAGAGGGCAGTGTGGAGCCGCAGGCGGAGACAAACACACACACAGTCCCTCGCTGTCTCGCCAGCATACGTCCTCTGACTCCTGTGGATTTTGCTTCCTCTAATCACACTGGCCAGTGGTCACACACACGCACGCCAACACGCACACAGACAAACACACATACACACCAGTACACTGAAACACACACGCCATAAGCCTGTATACACACACACAAAAGAAGCACGCGGTGGTGAATACACAACTGGAAAACACAATTCAACACTGTAGTTCCGTGTTAACGATATCGGAAGGTTTGCTCAACCTCCTTGCTTCCTGACCTCATGTTTAACCGCATTCAAACAGAAAAATGTTTTCACAGCTATTTGTTTTTTTGTCATTACTCAATTTCCTGGAAAGTGATTGTTGTGAACAAAAAAGGAGCGTGAGATAAAGAAGGAGAAGGTTGGTGAGAGTGAGAGAAGGAGGAGAGAGTGAGAGAAAGAATGAAGTAGAGAGTGAGAGAAGGAGGAGAGAGTGAGAGAAAGAATGAAGTAGATAGTGAGAATGAAGGAGAGAGGGAGAGAAAGAAGGTTAGAGTGGGATAAAGGGGAGAGAGTGAGAGAAAGATGAGATAGTGAGAGAGAGAAAGAAGGAGAGAGTGAGAATGAGGGAGAGGGTGATAATGAAGGAGAGAGTGAGAGAAATAAGGAGAGAGTGAGAATGAGAAAGAAGAGTGCGAAAAATCACTCCCTTTGGAAACAAACGCTGAGCCATCCTAAGCCGAACAAGAATATTGTAAGAACTAAATAAGGTTCATAAAATAACTACATTATATTATTAGGTATATTATTATTATGTATATTATACAGCCCTCACCGTAAAGAGTCTGTGGTTCTATCTGAGGGGTTGTCTTCGGCTATCTCCCCGGTTGGCACGGTTACCAGGGTTTCAGCTGAACCTGAGAATGATTGATTGTGATTGGCCGATGCTAATTGAGTGAAATGACTGGCATTTGATTTGACAATCAATCAGCGGCCATTTGTGGAACTGACTTGGCAACGACCGGGAGGACGGAGGGTTAGATTTATTAACTTCTCTCAGCATCCTAATACTGGAGTCGGACAAAGCATACATCAAATATATACATTTACAATATTGTTGATTGTTATTTGTTGCAATGATTTGCATTGTAACTCTTAATTGTCTAATTGTGCGAGTGTGCTTGCGTGTATAAGCCAAATCAACGTCGATCCAATTTGTTCCCAATTCCCATAATGCATCTGACCCCTGGTCGTAGTGTGTGTGGGTGTGTGTGTGTGTGTGTGAGTGGGGGGGTTAACCGCAGCTCTAGTTGAGGCTGTCTGCCCTGGGCCGCGCAGCACTCTATTCTCCTCCTCTGCTCAATGGAGCTGAAAATAGGATAGGGTCTCTCTCTCTCTCTCTCTCCCTCTCCCTCTTTCGGTCTCTCACTCCCTTACTCCATTGTCATCATGTCTCTGTTCATCTCTCTTGCTTTCTTTCTCTACAGCGATCTGTCTCTCTGTCTGTACTGCTCTCTCTGTCTGTCTCCCTCTTGTCGGTTCAAACAGTCCATTTCTAGAGCCTTCACCTACTCCTCTTTGTGTGTGTGTGTGTGTGTGTGTGTGTGTGTGTGTGTGTGTGTGTGTGTGTGTGTGTGTGTGTGTGTGTGTGTGTGTGTGTGTGTGTGTGTGTTGACCTCTTTCTCCCTCTCCCTCTCTCTTTGTCCTCCCTCTCGTTCCTCCCCCCCCCATCCCCCCCTGACCGGCGTCACCCCGCCGTCCCCCGCCAAAAGAGTGCGGTGTCCGACAGCCTCACTAATTCACACCTTTCCCCGCCTAATTGCCGTGTTCTCCTGCCGTGCGGGGCTTCGTCTGACCGTGACTCACCGGGCCTCAGCTGGGAGTGGTGGCGCTGATGTGATCTCACACCTGACCGCCGGCCGCCGCAGCTGGCGGTCGGGACGGTGATTGGATCAGCACCTCAACCCGAGCCGCTCCCGCTAACGACGAAGCCGGCGGAGGCGTATTGACGGACGCGGAGACATGCAGCCGCATAAGTAGAGCTTTTAGTACCTTGCCTGGTGGAGGGGGGGGTCTGGGCTCTGCGGGGCCATGAGAGGGACGAGAGGGTGGTACGTGGGTAGGGTTGTTCCGATACGATACCAGTATCTGGAATTCCTCCCGATACGGCCTAAAATGCATTAGCGAGTATCGTTGAGTACGCAAGTCTATCGCTCCGATCTGATACCGTCACATTACTCATTTACCACACAGAGAACATCACATACACTGTGGTGTTGTGCTGCATTAGTTTTCGAGATGGAAAACGTGTAGTGGTGCAACGGATCAACCCTCACGGTTCGGGATACAAGTGATCCGCAGATCGGCGCATGTTTAAAGGACAATTCCGGTATTTAGCCCATTGAGCCCCCTTTCTGGTTTGTGAAGGATGAAATATAGTGGTTGACACAGAAATGTTGACTTTTGGTCCTGTCTCGGGTATTTGGCTAATTTTGAATCGCCCCTGCATGCTATGGTCATTCACAAACCTGTCCTTAATACAACCCTAAACGTTTGTTCTCAGAAATGTGCAACTCAACGAGTGGTTAGTGGTCTTTGTTGATGTTCCTAATCAATTATCGTAGTGAAATACAGTTTCTGTTGTTGTTTATTTGGCATTTTGTAAATCCCATTGAAACGGAAACCGGACCGGAAACGGAAAGGGAGCTGTTTATGTTTGGTTGTAGTCTTTTCGCTCGGTTCTCCGTATCAACAGTAGGGCTAGAACCGAGCGAAAAGACTACCGTATAACTAGCCCTATCCATGTTTAAAAGAAGAAGGAATAATGCGTCAGTTTGCACTTTATATTGTTTTAAATTGTTCTAAAAAAAATTAACTCAAGGACATCTTATTTTTTTATGTGGATACAAGCAAATTTTTTGCTATGCTTAAAGGAAGCAGAATTATTACCTAATTTTTCACTTTATTTAGTTTTTACACATTTGAAGATTTCATTTAAAGTCACATTTGTCTTGTTATCTTTTTTGTTGTTGATCAGAAAATGATCAGACCAAAAACCGTGACCCGATCCGAAGCGTGAGCTTTTTTTGATCCGTTGCACCCCTAGAAACGTGTCTTCTCCGACCTCCGTTCGTTCGAGCTACCAAGTCGGAAAAATGATTCTGTTAGCTTGCCCTAATACGTATTTATTCAATATGTATTTATTAGTACGTATTTATTTCAGTTGGTTTGTGTATATGAGATAAACTGGGATAAGGTAGTCTGTCTCTCTCTCTCTCTCTCTCTCTCTCTCTCTCTCTCTCTCTCTCTCTCTCTCTCTCTCTCTCTCTCTCTCTCTTCTCTCCTCTCTCTCTCTCTCTCTCTCTCTCTCTCTCTCTCTCTCTCTCTCTCTCTCTCTCTCTCTCTCTCTCTCTAACTCGTCCCGCATGCGGCTACACAAGCGGTGTCTCCGTCGATTAGCCTGGACACCCAGAGAGCTCTGCAGCGCTGCATCAATATTTATTTAATCTGCATATAGATTACTTTCTCGTCTTATTTTGCACAGAGGGTATTGGCTGCTCCCCGACTCCCTGGTCCTGGCCCAGGCCCAGGTCTCACGGCCTAGACCCTCTTCCTGCGACAAGGGGGGAGCGGGGTAGATTCAGGAGGTAATGAAATGAGAGCACGCAGGGCCAAAGGTGTACCTATCCAATCACAGCGCTGGAGACACTGTTTCTAACGCCGACGCCAAGCATGACATGACTTGTTAAACTCAATCCTCATCCGGAGATGTTCACAGAGCCCGACTAGACAGGGAGGGGCCAAGCTAGACCTGCTCCCTCCGTTAAGCCCTTACCATTGGTGGATGATCCTGGCACTGGGAGGGGCCAAGCTTGACCTGTTCCCTCCGTAAGCCACAGTCACATTGGTACATCGTCCCGACCCTGGGAGGCAGTCGTAGTGTGGGGGCTTGAGGCTGTGGGAGGCCCGGGACCGGGGGTCTGCAGGTCTGGAGGTCTGGGGGTCTGCAGGTCTGGGGGTCTGCAGGTGTGGAGGTCTGGGGGCCTGGAGGTCTGGAGGTCTGGCGGTCTGGAGGTCTGGGGGTCTGTAGGTCTGGGGGTCACACAGGCTCCGCTTCTCCATGGGCCAGTGAGCAGGGCTGGGGTCAGTCTGCCAGCAGGGGTTCGTCTCTGTCCCCCCCAGAGACTAGGTAACTGAAGGGGAAGAAGCTCTCAGAGGGACCTGCCTCACCGGGTCGACTCCCATGACAGCCCTCAGCTACTTGAACTACGTCAACCAGCATGCAACAGTGATGGGACTTGACAGGTGGCCTCTCCCCTCCCCCCTCCCCCCCTGTCGTGCCTAAAGGAGATGATGAATTCAGAGGGCTCATGTGTGTGTGTCTGGTTGTGTGGGTATGTGTTTTCCCTTTTTCATGAACATGCATGTGTGGTTGCGTGATATTGGTGTGTATTGGTACACAACGAGTGTAGGGTCTACGGCTGTAGTGTGTGTGTGTGTGTGTGTGTGTGTGTGTGTGTGTGTGTGTGTGTGTGTGTGTGTGTGTGTGTGTGTGTGTGTGTGTGTGTGTGTGTGTGTGTGTGTGTGTGTGTGTGTGTGTTAAAACACACAAGCGTGTGTGAGAGGTGTCTGTTTAACAGATGAAGAATTGAAGGAGAGATTGCATGTAATTGCCTCCAGACATATAGATGAATAAGAGGTGTCAGCTTGCTAATTAACCTTATTATACATCAATAAAATCAATGATGACCGGCCTACCGCCCTGACTACTGATACACTCTGACTACAGATACACTCTGTATCTTTAAAGACCTTCTCTCTCTGCGTGGTTTGATTTGACGACGTCTTGCCAAAGCCATCTCGTAATCCCATGGTCAGAGTGTTTTAGTGTTTCCTGTGTTTCCTGCGTGGCTGTTGCATTCCTGTATCTTCCCCGCTGAATTCCAGGCTGCTTTTCCCAGATCAGAGACAACCCTCTCATTCTGAGCCCTGATTGGCCCTGGTGAGTCACACAGTAAACGTTGTTATTTTATTATTAGCGAGAACCACAGCGGTGGAGCAGAGGAGCAAAGAGGAACCCAAACTAGGCTTGCATCATACAGGGGGCGAAGGAAGTCTGGTTTAAAGGGGATGAGAAAGATTGCTGCTGCGCCGGAATGTCTTCCCACATTTGGGAAGGCATCGGAGAGATGCCTTCCCATCAAAGTGAGCGTTGAAGAAGGAGGCTTGAGGAATGATGCTCTCACACACACACACACACACACACACACACACACACACACACACACACACACACACACACACACACACACACACACACACACACACACACACACACACACACACACACACACACACACACACACACACACACACACACTCTGTAGCCAGTGCATTTTAATGCTTGCTGCAAGCTCAATACATGACTTCAAACTTGCTGGTTATGTCCTTCCTGAATTAAAATATTGTTTTTTCAACATCCATATTTAACCTGTTAGGTTCTCTAAATGTTATACATTATTGTCCTACTATAAACTTAATCATAGTAATAATGTTCTATTAAGTTGTCTATTTTGTCACCTGTCAAGTCCACCAGCTGGAGGACTTGACAGGTGTCTAATTAGATAGGATGTGTACACAGGAAAGTATGTACACTTGTAGCAGTACGAAAACATTGGAGAGTGCAGCAGTCCAACAGCACTGGGAGTTGTAGTTCATTAAGGAACGTGTTCCACCTTACAACCAATGGGACTCAACCTGTCAAAGACACTTAGTTTAGCTGCAGTGGAGGCGGGTTGTTGCTGGGGTTTTAACCAGGGTGGAATGGCGGCCATATTCCCACGGAATCACAGAGGAGAGGGGCTGTTTGCCTAACGCTCACATGAGGGCATGAACCACAAAGCAGCCGATATTTCTCATTTGTTTTCCATCCAGAACGTCTTCATTCAGCGGTACACCGCTGTTGGCTGTCACTTCAATTATATTTAATGTTGGTTGTTAAGCAGACGGTTTTATCAGAGCTGTTCACAGTGAGTTCAGACGCATGTCATTAGTGCGCAGGTAGGAGGGGATGCAGGAGGAGGCACAGGGAGCGGCGTAGGGTTCAAGCCCAGTGCAATATGCTGGGAGTCGAACCCTCAACCACGAGAAGAGAGGTAGACAACAGTAGAGAGTCACGTGATGTTTCTGTAGCTACATCTAGCTCAGAGTCCCTCTGACTGTCTGCTTAATAAGCAGAAGCAGAGGGGGTGGGTGTGTGTGTGTGTGTGTGTGTGTGTGTGTGTGTGTGTGTGTGTGTGTGTGTGTGTGTGTGTGTGTGTGTGTGTGTGTGTGTGTGTGTGTGTGTGTGTGTGTGTGTGTGTGTGTGTGTGTGTGTGTGCTAGAGGAGCCGATTCAGAGATTAATAGGGACAGATTAATAGAGAGCGATGGACAATGTGAGATGGAGGGATCAACAGAGAACCAGAGAGAGAGAGCGAGAGAGAGAGAGAGATGGAGACTGAAACGAGAAGCAGGAGATGAATGAGGAAGTAGATTCAGGGGGCCAGCAGGGAGTTGGGAGATGGACCTGTTTAATCACACAATGTTTGTTAGTGTGTGTGTGTGTGTTTGCGTGTCGCTGCAGAAGAGGTTGGTTTGTTTGTGTGTGTTTGCGTGTCTGTGCAGAAGGCGTTGTTTTGTAAGTGTGTGTGTTTGTGTGTGTTTGCGTGTCTGTGCCAGGCGTTGGTTGTTTTGGACGACTGGACAAATAACCTCGCGCTACCTGAGTGGTTCGAGCCGATGTTTGCTCTTTTGTCTCTGGTGCGCGTTGGGCCGTTACATCACATCCTGTATGTGTGCCAGCTCGCCCGCACGCTTTGGAATTACATTTTAGACAAATATCTCACAGCCGTGCTCCAGGGCATAGGGCGGTCCATTGTGAGCGCCACAAAGGGCCACCGTGGCACACTTCATTAAGACTGAACTGAAAGTATTATCGACACAAACCTCTGACTCAAACCCGCTCAGACGCTATTACGCTGCTGACATTTGCATCGCAGGCTGTCCCGACCGCTTGCTTCCAGAGTACGAGATAAGAAACACACACACACACACGCACACATAAGAAAACAAACACGCGCACAGACACAGACACACTAACAAACAGACACATAGACACACAGACACACACAGACCAGAGTAAATACACACACACACACACACACACACACACACACACACACACACACACACACAACACACACACACACAACACACACACACACACACAAGACAACACACACACAAAAGACAACACACACACAAAAGACCACGCATACATAAACACACAAGACAACACACAGGTCCCACACACTTGTGCCTTATTGTTTCTACTAACTCATCACGACCGTGGGTAAAAGGGGCATTGGGGGGGTATGATGGGGTTTTAGGAGGCCAGTGGTGGTGAGGGGGTGTTCAGTGTTAATCGTCCTCCCCCATTAGCCTCCAGTGAACCCAGCATGCAGCCATAGTAGTGAGTTACTGGCGCTGCTGCAGTCACACAGAAATACATCCTTTTTATTTCCTCCTAATTATGCTGGGCGCCCCGTTGCTTTGTTTTATTACAAATCATGCATCAAAGGTGCCCCTTAACCTTCACATCTCCATTGCTTACATAAGAAACACACACAGCCAGATAGTATGGGTGGCATAGCCCAGGTAGGGCTTTAAGCTTACTGTTGTGGTCATAAAGAGAAACATTTACACAATTAGACGCTAACTAGTTGACTGTGGAACAGAAGCAACAGTATCATTATATTATTTATATTATTATTGTTTTAAACAATTTTGTATTTTACATTATTAATATCTTATTGTTTTAAACAGTTTCTCTTAGATTATTTGTATCTTATTATTATAAACAGTATGATTAAACCAAGACGGTGGGGAGGCTACAAATGACGCCAACACAAACGACTTTGTCTTGCTCACGCGGTGTGCATGCTAATGGTTCCTCTGTCGTGTTGTTGATCAAGGAGTCCACTGGACTCACTGGTACCACTACAACCACCTCAGCCTCACTGAGGGTCTCGGGGGAAACACTGGCTCTATTACCCTGATCCCGGCCCAGCGAAGCGGACTGGCTGATTGGGTTAGCGTCATTAGGCTGGCCGCAGCATGCTGTAATGGAACCGCGAGCAGAGACAGAACCGGCCTGGGGAACCGACGGGGGCCGTGACGGCTCGGCTACCATCAAGTGATCCATTAATATCAATAACCTCTGAGATTCATGTTGTACTCTCTCTCTCTCTCTCTCTCTCTCTCTCTCTCTCTCTCTCTCTCTCTCTCTCTCTCTCTCTCTCTCTCTCTCTCTCTCTCTCTCTCTCTCTCTCTCTCTCTCTCTCTCTCTCTCTCTTCTCTCTTCTCTCTCTCTCTCTCTCTCTCTCTCTCTCTCTCTCTCTCTCTCTCTCTCAAAGTCTAGCTCTATTTGCTCTCTCGTTCCCGCTCTCTCTCTCTCTCTCCACCTCTCTATACCAGATGGCATCATGGGGTTAACAACCTCTGTCGTGGGTAAACGGACGACTTGTCCTAAATCCATAATGAATAAATGTTTGAATGGATAACAGAAGCATGCATCTGGTCTCAGCCTCGCTCTCTTTAAAGGCCATCTGTACGTGGAGAGCGTGATCTATTATTCCCACTCTAATAATACCCACACCCTGAAGGCTCTTTCATGGGCCTCACCGCTACCGGGGAGCACTGATGACCACGTCAACGCTCAACAAATGGAAATAGATTTGTCCAGTATTGATTCGTCCAGGTTCCTCGACCACCACCGTCGCTGCTTTGCTTCCTCCATTCCTCTGCTCTGGTTTTTCATCACCGTTTTACTCTCGGCCTCCTGAAACGTGCTCTGCGTGTTCGGAAGCGAGCCGTCAAGCGCGGTTTATTGTGGGGTACCATGATGAGTCAAGAGAGTGTGTGTGTGTGTGTGTGTGTGTGTGTGTGTGTGTGTGCGTGTGCGTGTGTGTGTCCCAGGAGTGGACAAGATCGAGTGATGTGTGTGTGTGTGTGTGTGTGTGTGTGTGTGTGTGTGTGTGTGTGTGTGTGTGTGTGTGTGTGTGTGTCCCAGGAGTGGACAGGATCGATTGATGTCTGTGTGTGTGTGTGTGTACATTTAAGTGTTCATTGAAGCAGTTTGTGTGCCTGTTGGGTAGAGTGTGTTTGTTTGTGTGTCTTATTGTAGACTGTCTGTGTGTGTGTGTTTGTGTGTACAGTTAAGTGTTCATTTAAGCAGTGTGTCTGTTGTGTAGAGAGTGTGTGTGTGTGGTTACGTACGTGCGTGCATGTGTGTGTGTGTGTTAGTCGTTCACACAGTGCAGGAGGTGCAAAGTAGTTTAGTTGAAGGGTAAAGTTAACACACAGCTGCTGACAGATACAGACACACACTGCACACAAAGACGAACCCTGATCTTACGGTGGTTGATAACCTGTCATGTTTAGACCTGAGGTCGCTTAATGGATCCAGACCCAGTAACCATGGTGATTTAAACCTAGTCAAACGCTATGATTGGATTCAGCAGCCCTGTCACTGTCTCCGCTGATCAGTTCAGATCAGATTAACGGAGAGCTTATCTGTTTACTTAGCCTTAAGCTTACTAAGCTGTACAGGTGCTGGGTGTGAATGTATCAGAAAGGATGAGGAGGTGCCAGAATCAGCATGCAGCAGGATTCTGCTTTCGAGGAAAATAAGACATGCACACACGCACATACACAGTCTGTGCGCGAGCGTGTTAACGCTTTTAGAGTAAGTGTTTGACTTATTTTCCAACATGCATTTTCAACACGTTATTTGTGTGACCACACTTCCCTCCCAGTGCTGTTGTTGTTGACTTATTTGCATGTTCCTAAAACACATCAGTCTGAAACGCTGCACGTCAAAATTCAAAAAGAGAAGATGACTCAAGACTCGATACGTTCCCCCAGGCAACAGTCGCAGCAGGTCAGGGCAGTACTGGGGTAACCCAGTGAGTCACAGTTTTGAATACTAATACTGTCACATGACATCATGACACTCTTACCTTTTGGTTCATCATATAGGTTCTCATTTCTGGATTAACATATTTGAATACTAAACCTATGATATGAATGAGTTCCTACGTGTTTACTTTCCTCTAGCTAGGATACTTCTCTGCATCCATTTTAACGTCATCTCAAAACGATTTGAAAGCAAGCTGTTATTGCTCTAATTCCTGTCTGCCACTTTTTCGTGTGTGTGTGTGTGTGTGTGTGTGTGTGTGTGTGTGTGTGTGTGTGTGTGTGTGTGTGTGTGTGTGTGTGTGTGTGTGTGTGTGTGTGTGTGTGTGTGTGTGTGTGTGTATGTTGGCAGGCTGGTCTCCACTCTGCGGTGTGCGTCTGGTTGAAGTGGCGAGCTCTCCGGCCCACCGTGATCATATGATTAGGCCTATTACCCAAACAGCTGTCTGCTGCTGAGCACACAACACACACAAACACACCATGCTTACACACACAGACACAGACACAGACACAGACACACACACACACACACACACACACACACACACACACACACACACACACACACACACACACACACACACACACACACACACACACACACACACACACACACACACACACACACCATGCAGAGGCATACACACACAGCATACCCTGCTGACACATACACGTCTACCCAGAAACAAACGCTAGGAGCTTTCACAGTGACACACACGAACACACAATGACACAGGGAGAGGCTTTTAGGATTTGTATGAAATCAATCAACAACTGCGCCATCAACATTCAACATCAAAATTATTTCAACGTGGGCTTAGGCAGATAGGCCTACATGCGCCGAAAACAGATGGCGATTTATTTTACTGAACACAGCCTGCATGACGGTGAACTAGACATGTCTTAAGCATATGGAAATGATGGCCCAAAAAATTACTTTTTTGCAATTCATTTGTTACCACCATTTGTAGTGTCAGCAGAGAAACGTCGCTTAGCAATCGAGGACGCTGGGGTTAATTAAGTTACCAGATAACTTGCAAAGTGATACGACAGAAAAAAAAATTACTTTCCTTGACAGCGGTCATTGTCCACTTTGCAACGGTGAATTATCAAAAAATTATTCACCACCAGAAGTTGTGTAGACCCATGCAAGTGAACGGAGTGTTCAACATCATTGAGAAGAGCCGTGTAACAAATAACGATAGTCATTATGCGATTTTCTACATGACTGCGATTATTCGTACGATCGTTGCCCATCCCTAACACACACACACACACACTGAAATACGCAGTCACACACAATAGAAGACATGCATCGACACACACACACAGACATGCGCACACCACACACACACATACACATTCCTAGGAACAGACATGCATGCATGACTTCACATACAGACACACACGTGACCCACACAGGCCTGTGGTGCTGTGAGTCTGCTCGGGGGGCTGCTGGGGGCAGAGTGTGTGTGATAAACAGTCAGTGAGGCTCTAATGATGTGAGCCGTGCTCCATGCTGACCGGTGTGCTGCTCTGCTGCTCAGGGAACACAGCCCGATTCTGGAGAGATGTTTGAGTTAAGTGTGTCGGTATGTGTCTCTCTCTCTCTGTCTGTCTGTCTGTGTGTGTGTCTCTGTCTGTCTGTCTGTGCGTGCGTATTTAAGATGAGGTTAACGTTCCGCGTGTGTGCACTCAGTGCCTTTACTTGTGCTCACCGATATTGCACGTATCGGTATTGCACATATAAGCAGCTGTCCACCACCGGTCTTCAGACGCTCCACAGCCTGCTTCCTCCTCCGAGCACTCGCAGGGGAATTCATCTGCCAGCTGGCCTTGGTGATATGTTCTCACTTCCTGGAGATATACCTTCATCTGTCTGTTTATGCTGAGTGTTACTACAGCCACGTGTAGCTTCGAGCCTTACAACCCTTCCTGCAGCATCCTGAGTGGTTCCCCTGTCGGTGTTAGGTCTCTGGCACTGGCCAGTTATCAACTAGCATTTGGCTAGGCTGGACCAGTGTCAAGAAATGGTGAGACGGCAGCGAGTTGATTCCATAAAGGCTATCAAGTCCCCGTGTATACCTCCTTCCTGCTCCACCTCCTCCTGCCCCTCCACCTGCTGTGTTTATTATCCAGTCACTGAGCAGATGCTCTGTTCTACTGCCAGAGTCATCACAAAGCACAGCACTCGGTTGTAAATGAGCAGACGAAACACAACAAAACCATAAACAACAACAATTATACCAACACAAACTAAAGCCTAAACAGCAGGAGCTGTGTTACGGAACCAAACATCCACCAACCCCAAATGAAGTCACACGTTGAAGCCAAAACCACGTAAACTAAAAAAAGATATTTCCTGCAAAAAATGCGGTGAGTGCTCTAATGCAAAGTGAGGTTAAAGATATGTTTTAATAAAGCAACATAGTTTAAGACATGTTGAATGGCTTAAATCAAGTGAACGGATTTGAACAGTCTAAAATGTTCAAATCCGAGTCTGAATGGAGTAAACAATGTAAACATGCACATCAAAAAGAAATGAAAATGGTTGGAGAAACAGCTTAAGTGATGAAGTTTGAATACATTTGAGATCAAATATAGATGATGAGCCTCAACAGAAGACCAACTGAAAATATACGAAGCGGGTATGAAATTAATGCTGATTCTGAAAGAAGCATAAATGATATCGAAAAACTGTTTAAATAGATTTAGATATTTAGATCAAAGTGTGTTGATTTGTTAAATGTTTGAAAGAACCTCAACGGCGGTTGG